>JAGFBZ010001079.1:0-36086 GCA_018398805.1 Hirundichthys speculiger
TCCTGCAGGTGGTGAGCCCACGGGAGTGGGGGCCCATGTTTCCCTTTCTGGCTGAGCCCGGCCAGGCCCCATGGGCAAAGGCCTGGCCACCAGGCGCTCGCCTCCGAGCCCCACCTCCAGGCCTGGCTCCAGAGGGGGGCCCCGGTCACCCGCGTCCGGGCAAGGGAAACCTTGGTCAAATGTTCTTGTCCGTCATAGAGATCTTTGTGAGCCACACTTTGTCTGGTCCCTCACCTAGAGACCTGTTTGCCATGGGTGACCCTTCCAGGGGCATAAAGCCCCCGACAACATAGCTCCTAGGATCACTGGGACACGCAAACCCCTCCACCAAGATAAGGTGGGGACTCATGGAGGAGCATAATACATATTCAATTTAAAAATTCAAAAATACTTTATTAATCCCCCAAGGATGAAATTCAAGTTTCAGTACACCAGGAAAAATCTGGTGTACTAGGTTAGCTCCCAGCATCCAGCGCTCCTTTTCATGGCAGGTCCCGTGGTCCGAGTGCTAACTCCAGATAACAGCCGTTAACAGCCATTAAAAACAGTTAACAGCTGTTAGAACCAGTATATCTCCATAATGATGACAAGTGAGATATCTCCAGGTCAGAGGAGGAAACACCGATGTACCAAACCGTCTCCTCTGGGAAGACTGAGCTCCATTCAGTCCGGCGAGCGACGGAGCCGACCGACCCAGAGCCCGGTTCATCATGCGTACCGGACCAGGCCGTTGTCGTCTCCCCCGGTGGTGCTGGGCCCCACCAGGTCACCCGACGGCCCCTGCTAGGTCAGCTGACCCATCCGGCGTGTAGACTGCTGGACGGGGGCAGCATGCCGCCGCCGCTACGTCGGGGGCTCCCGTCCCGGCTCCGTGACGCTGCAGCCCGGATCCAGTGGCGGTGGTTGCCGCGGGTAGCAGTTCAGGGCTACTTAGCTTAGCTTTCCCGAACCGGCCTCCAGCGACACCGTTCATGTCCGTGGCGGCAGGTCTCCACCAGCCGCAAGAGGACCGATCCGCCCCCTGCAGACAGTATGTAGACATCCGACCGCAGATCACCACAAACCGGGCACAAACTGGAGCGTCCAGCGTTCAGCATCCAGCGTCCAGCGTCCAGTGTTGCAGGGATAAGTCCCGGAGGAGCAGCGAGAAGCGTCCATGCCGGGCAACGACACTTATATGAGAAGTCATCAACGGCAGAATAGAAACGTCACATCGTTATTCTGCTACATAAAACAAAAATTTATCCAAAATCATGCATACGTGACAAAATAGACAGACATCGTGGCAACAGCTCAAATCTCATAAAATGTTTAAAAAAAGAAAGTCTCCCAAAAGAGAATAATGAGTTACAAGTAAAATGATGAGAAGTAGAAGAACTGTAGACGGATACTCCAACTTCACCTTCAGCTTCAGTGGAGGCATTTCAGAAAGGCAGGAATTAACAGGTAACTGGTGACGATAGAACTGCTAACCAAGTAAAGTGAAACAAGGATAGTGGGTGAAACCATCGTGATGGTATGGGGAAGGATGACCTCAGAACTATTTCTATTTCTCTTTGCATTTCACAGGTTTCACATGTTTTTATTTTCAGGTTTCACAGCCACAGGTTCAGAGTTGAACCTGTGGCTTAAGGTGGGGGGCTGCAGTGGGGGGGGCGCGTTGAGGGGCAACAAATCAGACTGAAAGTTCAAAGAACTCAGTTTTTCTCCATTTATTGATTAAAGACAAATGAAGACATGGTAAAAGAAAGAAGCTGAATGGTTTTTATTTTTCCAAAATTCAGTTTTATTTCTTTAGAATGTTCAGATTAAAGTCAGAATTGAGACTTTTCTCTGAAATACCAGTTCCTGTAGGTGAATTGTTGGATTTGTATGGATTTGGAGTTGGATTTGCATGCCGTCGGCGTAGTCACGGGGGTCCCATTAGAAGCCGTTTCACCAATTATAGAGCAGAAGTGTAATAAAGAAAGAAATATGTGCTCATTTGGGGCCTGGGGTTTCTGAAACTGAAAGAGTGTGGTTAGCTATTGGCATAATGGAGGATGATTGAATGCTTTTTCACAGTAGTATTTTTTTCACAGTTATGTGGCAATAACTTCTTTATTAACTGAAAGGAAGGCAAGACATGCAGCAAATGATCTCAGATCGGCAGTCAAACCTGCCACCAGCTGCAGGACTGTAGCCTCCGTACCTGGGCTGCCTGCCCTAACCACTGCACCACTGGGGCGGCCTGCTATAAGCAACATTATATTCAGGTTGTGTAATTCCTGCAAGAGCTTACATTGATGACTGCAGCTTGCTCTGTCTGGTCATACAGCACAAGATTTATGAGTTCAATAACCACTGAGTCATGATGCAGAGGCCATACTCTCATACACACTCTACTGACCAGCACCAGTAACCACAGTCAGGTGAGCCGTGATCTGTGGAAGTCTGGTCACACCAGACGCCGGTAAGATTTCTGATGTGCCTTTATATTAGAAGTTCTGCCTTTTCATACAAGAGTGGCACCATGTTCCTTCAGCTGATCAGGAAGACTATACATAACGATTTCTGTCTTACTTTCATTAAGATACAGAAAGTTAATGACCAACCTTTTCTTCAAATCACTAAGGCAACAAGGTCTGTAGTGAAGTGGAATAACTAGATTTTATTAGCAAATATGTTTGGATATCGTCCGCAAAATAAGTTAAAGACAGATTGTATTTCCTAAAAACTGAACCCAAGGGGACCATTTACATAGAAAACAGTAAAGGACCAATGATGGACCCTTGGGATACTACACAAGAGAGAAGAGCTACAGGGGAAGAAAAGTCATCAAGCTGTACAGAAAAACTGTCAGTCAAATATGACTTGAACCACACACATATTAATTAATGTCCACACACTGTTCAAGATGAGATAACTGAGTGGAATAATTGACCTATCAAAGGTATCCAAAATCTAAAAGCACTAAAACAGCAGAGTTTCCAGAATCAACAGTTAAAACAGGATAATGAAAAATTCTTAAAAGGGTAGTTTTGCTACTGTGACGAGGCTTAAAAGCAGACTGAATTACTGAATTACCAAACGTAAATATAAAAAGTTTATAGTTGGTTAAAAACAACTCTCTCTTTACAGACAGGTTGTCCAGGAAATTATCCAGGAAATTTCTCTACTATTCAGTTACCATAGCTGCCATTACGAAGACCCTTTCAAGCACAAAAAAGTCATCTTTGATCAGCCTTTTTTCCCCGATGGAAATATAGCCCAAGTTCCATCTCAAGGTTGCTCACATAGAAAATACTGGAACATTGGCACAACAGTGCTGCCTTTCCACTGCCACGTATAATAGGCCACAGAGCTCTGCTATGCTCTAGAAAACTAAATGCACAATACACAATGTGAAAAATAGATCTCTTAGCCATTATTGCCGTACTTATGTGCTGAGAACCAAGTGGATATATGTCTGTACTCAGCAAGGAACGTAGGCTGAAATGGCCTAGAATTAAGTTCTCATGAAAAATGTTCTAATCTAATCTCTTGCACGCTAGTAATAAAGTGAAAGATTCATTTAAAGAAAGAAACCCCAAAACAATCTTTTTCCTTGATGTGAGTGAGTCCAAGATTAAAAATATTGTTAATAATTGTAAATAAAGCATTGAAAGAATGTCATGACATTGATGACAATAATTAAAAGCGTGACTGATGGTATTTTAAAACCTCACGTACATGTATAATCTAAAGCGGGACCATTTCCAAATAAAATGAATATTGCAAAAGTAATGCCACTGTATAAAGTTGGAGACAAACTCATCTTCACCAAGTATAGACATGTCTTCTTTCTGCTCCATCAATTGTCAAAAATACTAGTGCAATTATTTCAATAATTTACTGATAGACTAGAAAATGAATAGATTGATAGAATATAATAAATGAAAGTCAGTCTTTTGAACAAACACGTCAACATCTACAGCCATAATTGAAGTTGTGGAGGTGATCAGTAGTACCCTGGACAGGATTAAAGATGCAGGTGGCATATTCATTTATTTAAAGAAAACATTTGACACTTAGTCATACAATAAACCGGAAAGGTACGGAAAAAGAGGAGTGGCATCGACCTGGATCAAACATTACTTAACAGAGAGACAACAATATGTGAAGATGTGTGAGTTTACATCAGAGTATTGGGACATTGCTTGTGGGGGTCCCCCAAGGATCTGCACTGGGTCATTATTTTTTATATATATACAGTATATATATATATAATATATAAAAACTAGGGCTGGGCAAGTTAACGCGTTATTATTGCATTAACGCATTAATTTATTAACGCCGACATTTATTTTATCCCGTGTTAACTCATGTTGCTCACATGCTTTTGTTTTGAAAAGTCTGTTACTGGCTGTCGCGGAACCGGAAAATAATTGGCAGGTAAACATGTGAAAAAGCTAAAACAGACATGGAGAACGGTAAAAATCTGTGAACTTTATAGTTCAGGTAGCAACTCAGGTAGCAATATTAACAATTCTGTCTGAAAAAAAAATTCTGGACTGCAACAAAACTTTCACGTTATTCCTCCATGTTCCATCAGATCTGCTCCATGTGTTTATAGATATATATAAGAAAGGCTAGATGGCTCGAGGCGGAGTCACCAGCGTCCCTACACGGCGGCCATCTTACTACAGCATAGCAGTCTAGTACACCCTATGGTAGCTGTCGGAAGGTGAGTTATCTGCATAATCAAAAATACTCTTAACTCGCTGAAATCTTGACTGATTTCCAAGCGGTTTTGTTTATTACAAACCTTAATAGCGTGGCTATGAGTCGGGATGCTTGGACAGTTTGAAATTTCTACTTTTGTTTGAGAAAAAAAAGACTTAATCGTTCAGCACAGTTGTTTCGCGGCTATTTGCGCTAACTTTGAGTCGCTTGGCGCGAGTTCTCAAGGCTGAGACCACAATCGAGATTTTAATTTAATTTCTTGTATGACAGCCTATTTTTTTTGTCTTTGTGGATGTGCTTGTGTGTTTATTAGCTGTCTAAACTTGGCTAACAGACTGGCTGTGAGTGAGACTAAGTACGTATTACAAAGTTGACCCAGCAATTTTACATCAGTGTGAGAGGCAGAAATGCTCTTTAGTTTCAACATAACTTAAGTTGCACGTGATTTCCAAGCTGTTTTGTTTGTTAAAAACATCTTAAATGTTAATACATTATAATACAGGAAACCTCTGACTTTGTGTTTACAGGAATACTTCAAAATGCCTGATTTTTGTGCAGCCTATGGATGCTCCAACAAACGGTGTCTGGAAACCAGGAAAAGGGGGATCACCTTTGGGGATCAAGGGATCAGCAAGGGGATCAGGGGAACAAGGGGATCAGCTTGTTTTGTTTATTGTTTTAGGCGATGCTCACCCTGAGCTATTTAATTTCATGTGGGTAAATAAAAAACCCTTGTTATTTTGGACTGCATTCGTTGTCTTGTGATTCGTTTCGGAAAGTGGGGAGGAGAGAGGGATCCTTATGCTATGTTCTGGTAGTCCCTTGGCCGGGGCATAACAGACCTGTACATGGCATCATCAGTTCATCAATATAAATGTCAGTGCATAGTATGTTGCCTATTATGAAGGAAGATACATTTTAAAGGTCAGGTAGAGGAACACAGAGATTAAATATTTTTATTTGTCAAAGATTTAGAAAAAATAATTTCATGTTAGCACCTCATTTTGTTTCAACTACTGTGAACTTTGTTAAATTAACTCACGTGTCTTCATCTTGGATATTTAGGCCATCATATAGAAAGCATAAAGCATAAAGATGTGCTCAGAGGGCGCCCCCTTCTCAGGGGCCAGGACCAGGGGACCAGGGGCATAACAAAATAAATACATATATGTTAAGGTTATGTGTTGTTATAGTTATCATTATAATAGAAATATTACTAATATAACATACATGGAATGATTAAATGTTTTATATATAAAAGATTTAATAAAACTACCTTGTGTGTGTAGTCCTATAGCTATTGCTCTACCTAGCTGCTTAATGTTTATTTATCCATGGTTAAAATTATTCTTGAGTATGCAGGAACATAACTACAACTCTGAGGTTTATAAAACAAACCAAAACCGTTTGAAAATCGGTTTTAAAAATTAAGCAATCTGTGGTTATTGAAATGCTTCATGCTCCATAGACTTTGATGTTACGAGTGGGCGAGCTACCTGTGGCAAGATGGCCGCCATGCGAGGACGTCGGTCTCCATTGGCTAACAGCGTGCGTGAGCCATCTAGTTGGTGTGAATGCATTAAGGCATTCACACCTATTGTTTTCCTGTTTCTCTTTATTATTCCATCTTCCGTACGTTTTTCAGCACTTAACTAGTCCTTTATACTTTCACCGATTTCAACCATTCAACTTTCAAAATGTTCAGCTTATTCAGGACATTCCTGCTATGACTTTTGGTGTTTCAAATATTTATACTTTTTAAAATATTTAACTTTTAAACCCTTTTTTTGTGCCATTGAAAATGAATGGGGAAATCTTCAAACCTTGTTAAAATCTTCATACTTTCACCGATTTCAACCATTCAACTTTCAAAATGTTCAGCTTGTTCAGGAGATTCCTCCTATGACTTTTGGTGTTTCAAATGTTTATACTTTTTAAAATATTTAACTTTTAAAACTTTTTTTTGTGTCATTGAAAATGAATGGGGTGCTCTTCAAATCTTGCAAAAACTTTGTGCTTTTTCAAACCTTACTACTTCAGCCATACTTTCACCGATTCAAACCCATTCAAACTTTAAAATGTTCACAAAAGATTGGACTATTCTTGTATGACTCCGTTGTAAAAATATTTTACCGTTTTTTGAATTATGGCCGTTTAAGTTTTACCATTTTTTTTTCATTTTTCAGATCTTTAGAGTGACGGAATGTTTGTAAACATTCTGCTAGAGTGAGAGCCCTTTCAAAATTAAAACTTTTTTTTTCTAAACAACCTGCTCTTGCAGCCAGACCTTTCACTCCACATACATAATGTATACATCAAAACGTAGGTATTTTTGTCCTCTTTCACACAATGTAACCCTTGAAAATGAGAGACTTCAACTTTTCCTGCTAGAGGCCTCCAAATGACAGAAAGTCTCCTATTTTTCCTATACTTTGTAATGTAAAATCCGACCTCTTCTTTCAAATTGCTTGAAAAAGTTTCATCTTTTTACACTGCCGTAATTTAAAAACGGTAGACATTTGCCTAACAAAAAATATATCACTAGAATCCTGAAAGCCTTGTGGCGCTCACGGTTCAAGAATTTTTTGAAAAACTTATTCAGCTTTTGAATTACAGCTGTTTGTTCGGACACAGAAATCCAGGTTCGGACTGACTGGAGACAGTGTAATTAGGGGGTCGCTGGCTCTTTCTCTCCTAATCTCACACACACATACACACGCTGGAGGAGCCGCACATGTGACTGCCTCCCCTGAAGCCCCCGCCCCTTTCTGCCTGTTCTTCAGGCACAGTATATGATATATTATGAGAATGATCACAGCCTTGACTCACATATGAGCTTTAGTTCATCCCATTCCTAATCAATATGATGTGGCTCCACCCTTTGCAGCTTCAGCTTCAACAGCTTCAACACACTTCTAGGATGTGTGTTTATTGGGGATTTTTGACCATTCTTCCAGAAGTGCATTTGATCCCTTAGCTTTTAGAAAGGTTTTTCTCATTAATGCTTGTTGCTTTTAACATTTTCTCTGAATTTAGCTGTCTTAGTTGTGTTTAGCCTTTAGCTACATTGGTTTCAGTTCACATGTTTTAACTCTTGATACATTCTGCAAAGATGTTCAGCTAAAGTCTGCTACTTTTTAAGAGTTTAACTCATGTCTTTCAAATTTTCAGTCCATTGTCATGAAGTAGTGTTGACTTTTTGCTCAATGTTATGCAAAATCTTAGCAACTTTAACATTCTTTTGGCAACTTCAACATTCCTGTATGAAAATGTTCATCTCCTGCCAAATGTTTTATTTTTGACTTCTGCTTTTAAAAGTTGTGCTTTACTTTAATACATTTATGGGAGTTCATCACTAGATTTCTATTCCAATTTAGGCAGATTTTCCATTCTCCTACCTAAGCATCATTCAGCATGTTGCTCCCTTTGCTGTGTTTGACATGTTTTCTGGATTCAATACATAGCACTAAGACATTTTGCTAAATTATGCTGTATTCAAAGACTATTCATTTGTTCAAATTCTTTATAATATTCATATTCTTCAAATGTATTTTTTACTTTTCAGCAGAGTTCAGGTCAAAATTCAGCTTAATGCATTCACACCTGCATTTTCGAAGGAAATGCAATTTTTCTAGTGTTTATATATATATCTATGCATGTGTTCACTGTCCTGCTGTTCTCTAGCTGGGTACTTCAGTGCAGCTCCATCTAGTGGCACAGATGTGTAATGACAAGAGAAAGTCCCGTCCTTGATTATAAAACAAATTCGGTCCCGTGGCCCGTTTTTTCATTTCGTATTTTTGATCCAAGTCTAAAATTGAAATATAAAAAAAACAGGCATTTTTTCTTTTTTTTTGTGTTAGATTAAAAAACGAAAAACGTAATAAAATGTCACTTTTTTAATTTTTGATTGACAATTAAAAAATGGAAAGAATGCTTGATACACAGATTGGTAAAAATCTGTGTATCATTCGTTCTTTCCATTTTCAACTGTCAATCAAAATTGAAAAAAGGAAAAAGGGGCGTTTTATTTCATTTTTTCGTTTTTGAATCCAACATTAAAAAAAAAACAAAAAATGCCCGGTTTCGTATTTCAATTTTAGACTTGGATCAAAAATACGAAATTAAAAAATGGGCCACGGGACCGAATTTGTTTTTAATATTTTAACTGGTCCAGTTTACGTGACCCGGAAGTGGCTTTGTGCGGCAGTTCCGGTAGCAAGGCGGCGCTAGAATCAAATACTAGATTGATCAAGGACTTATTCAGCAGCGGTTTGACACACGCTGAAATTTCCTGCAGGTTGCAGCAGATGAGTATCCTGTAGTGATGGTGAGATGAAGCCTCATGAGGCATCGAACCATTTGAGCCGATCGGTTCCAGAAAGGTTTCATTACTAGAAGCTTCATCTGCACACGACACCACCTACTGGCCGAGTGTATAATCACAGGCAGCTGGATCTCAACCACAGCTGTTTGTGGCGCATTGAATATTTGTCTGTCATGGCCCTTGGGAATGATTATGAATTACAAAGAACATCAATGACTATGAATTACAAAGAATGCATGGCCAAATAAATTCTCTACATACATTATTACATATATGTATAATAAAATATGCCATGGATGTATTCTGTGTGTGTAAAGTTTCCCTGTATGGGAGTATCATATATGGCAGGTTGTGTAATAATGTTTTTTTTTTTTTTGTAACTTTAGGAGAATAGCATGGGCCTGAACAGGCAGAGGACAGTGAAAGTGCTGGTCAAACTAGGAAGATTGAACTGAATATGTTTGTGTAACTTGAACAATGATGTACAGGACAGGGAAAACTTTAGTCATTTTTATTAAGAAGTAGCAGTCTCTTAACAGGTTTTCAGCGATTCCTTTTTTTTTTTTACACAACCTCTCTGGCCTTTCACATGGTACAGAAGATGTTCTTGTGCACAAAAGCGCAAATATTATATTTTCAAAAAGAAGGTTGTCTGATAATCGAGGTCAAAACTTTTCTACTGTCGTTACACATCTGCGCCACTAGATGGTGCTGCACCGACGTAAACAGTAGGTGAATGGAGCGTCACAGTGAACAGATGGAACAGATCTAAGGATAAATGGAGTAAGCACGCGATGGCTCGAACAAAGGGGCTTGAAAGTTTTGATGCAGCCCAGTTGTTGTTTTTTTTTGTTTTGTTTTGTTTTTTAAACGGACTGAATTGTTAATATTGCTACCCGAGTTGGTACCGGAACTGCCACGCACAAAGCCACTTCCGGGTCACGTAAACCGGACAAATTAAATATTAAAATCAAATTCGGTCCCGTGGCCCATTTTTTAATTTCGTATTTTTAATCCAAGTCTAAAATTGAAATACGAAAAACCGGGCATTTTTTTGTCTTTTGTGTTAGATTCAAAAACGAAAAACGAAATAAAACGCCCCTTTTTCCTTTTTGAATGTTTGATTGACAGTTGAAAATGGAAAGAATGATTGATACACAGATTGGTAAAGTTACTGAACTTTAATATGGACATTTTCATTTTAAAGTTCTCCCAGACGGAGGATTCAACAGAAGCAAGGTTTCAGAAGATGTTAACAACAGATGATGTTAAAACAATTGTACTATGGATACTCTTGGTCAATTTTCATCAATCTGCTGAAATGTATGTTTGACTCCTTTGCATGCAACAGATATTAAAATTATCTGATATCTAGTTATTGCCAAGACTTGTTTTTTAAGTTTATCCTCAGTCTCACTTAGCTGTTATAGTCACCAGGTGGTTAAAAATATTTTTGGAGTTATACGGTATTTTTCCATGACAAGTAGCAACCACGAAAGGGCTTCATGTCCTCTTTCCCATCACAAAATTGACATTCCCTGGGAGATTATTTGCCAGCCTTACTCTGCGTAGACTTGAGGGAAGTGGACTGGGCTGTTACTTTGTTGCCGGGGAGGTCACTGCTAATGTCTGCTGACAGAGGACCTTGGTGAGTTATTCTGGGTGAGACTGTATTTTACTGTAGTCTGCATTGTTGATGCACTGGTATATGGCTTGTGAGTGAATTTCATACTGTGGGTTTATGACTGTTGTGAACAACAGAACCCAAGAGTCTGGTCCCTAGAGGTGTTTCACACCCCAGACTGGCAAGGCCAGTCCATACTGGTGGGGGCTAGTGATTAGTTTGGGAAGCTGGACTGCTTGCTGGCAGGGCCAGGTGACGCCAGCTTGGCTGGTGTGGGTTGACGCCTCTGTCGTGCGTTAGAAATGAGCCTGGGTCTGTGGTGACGACCGCAGTCATAAAAAAAGAAAATCTATAGGGCTGAGTCATGGGGCAGGGTGAGTCCAAGGGTCTGGTGGTCCCCCTGGATAGGCTTCTGGATGATAAATGTGGTGATTTCTGGGAGAACTGTGTGCAAATTCAGATTAGATCATCAAATGATAGTGTGAGTGTAAAACTGTTGGATAATGTAGAGGAGTTTATGCATGAGTGTGAATTTTGGTTTGAAAAGAGAAAATAAATAGAGAGTATGAACCAGATTGTTCCAGATTGTTTGTGGATCCTCGTGTGTTTGTCTGCTTCAGTTTGCCTGTTTGCTAATTTGCCTTTTTTTTAAGTTGTCATGATGTAGCTGGTAAACAGACTGTTGAGGTCAAAATGATGTAGATGGATTTATAAAGTCATTTAAAACACCACAGAGTTGACTAAAGTTCTGCACTACTGCACAGATAAAAACAACGTTAGCAATAACTATTAACCTATAAAAGCACTCAGAGAGTGCAGACCTCCGCCAAGCGCAATAGTTCTCCCATATAGCAATTTACAGATTGGGATAAAATCCGTGTTCTGGATCAGATCCGGATCAGCCTTTGAAATTTGATAGAGGTTTCCATTGTCAATCCCTGAGTCAAATTTAATGAGTTTTGGGCAATAATTAACGGAGATATTGAGAAACAACATTTTCGGCCCCATTGACTGCAATGTTATTGAAAATTTGAAAGTGATCCAGAATCCAGGATTTCTTCCCGATCACACTCAAAATGAAATCAGTTCTTCCTTTTCACATTTCTGACAACTCCAGAAAATTTCATCAAAATCCATCCATAACTTTTTGAGTTATCTTGAACACAGACAGACAGATAAACGCAGGCAAAAACATAACCTCCTTGGCGGAGGTAATAAAACCTGATGCAGTATAAAACCCGAGAACACATTTTATACACAGTGTTGTAGCCAATTTAAGATTGTGCGGCGTGTGTGTGTATGTGTGCGTGTATATGAGTATAGTGTGTGGTAATTTTGTGTAGAGGTTGATGTTACGTCACCTGCGCACCTGTGGGCATAGGAAGTAATTAGCAATCAGAGGTTAGGTAAGGGGACACAGGTGATCAGCCACGGGGGAATTAGGATCTGGGAAGCCACACAGTTTTTCAACCGTGCGTAAAGTGTGTGTGTGAGGGTCCGCATGGTTTTGCTCTATGAATTGTATTTTTTGTTTTTGATAATAGGCGAGCTCGTTTTTAATCTTTCATTCAGCACCCGGTTTTTGTAGGTGTTTTTTAAGTTTTGCATATGAAAATAAAGAATAAAACGCAGATCCCTGTCGGACAACATCTTTTGGCACCAGTACGAGTTGAAAATGTCTTCAAATTCCCTCAAAGTGGCATTTGTTTTGGTTGCTAGATTGCCACTACATTCTGTTGAAAAACTCAGCTTCAATTAGTCCTTTGATCCGCTTCACCCAAGGACAGCGCTGCGCTCCACGTAGCCCCATTCATGACCAGCTGATTCCACTTATGTGGAGCCAAAGATGAGTGACAGCCTGGGCAAAAGCAGCGCCGAAGAGTCACGGTAGGACAAAATCTGAATTGTTATAAGCTGTGTGGAAGAGATTGGCCTTCTCACAAAAGGGATACAGGTAAATCCTGCTACAATTCTAAATAAAATCTTCGGCTGTCCTGCTAAATCAAAACAAAATGAGTGACGTGGGTGCAACTGTCAATCAAAGTGAAACGGAAAATGAACATGGTAAAAGACCTGTCAAACTCACATTTAAAGCATTGGAAACAAAGATAATATCGTACCAAAACGAAAGGAATTCCAGGATAAAGAAACTTCACAAATTAGCAAAGGAAGTTGAACAACTGATGCTTTCAAAGGAAAATGTGTCTGAGGTGCAGACTAAGTCTGAAATGTTTTTAAAACTGTGTGTGGAAACCAAAGAGTTGCATGATTCATTGAAATCATTCCTACCTGAGGATGAAATGTTAAAACAAGATGAATGGGTTGAAACTCGAATGCACAGCAATAAAGAAATAATACAAAAAATGGAAGATTGGTTGCTTGATAAAAAGGAACAAGGTGATGGTGATGGTGATGATGATGATGATGACGGTGGAGGTGATGATGCTGTACAAAACTTAACTGTGGTCAATGATAATGCTGTACCAAAAATCTATGAGGTCATTGATGATATTGGACCAAATGACAGCATTTCTAACGTTTGTGGTAAAACAGGCGCATCAGCTGGCCGCTCCAGCCACAGGTCCTCAAGGTCTTCAACCTCCTCTGCATGCTTAAAAGCTGAGGCCGAGAGGGCTGCTCTCTTTGCTAAGGCAGCTGCTCTCAAAGAGAAACATGAGTTGGAGGCTCAGGAGGAGCAAATCAGACAGAAAAAGGAACTGCTTGAATTGCAAAGCCAAATTGCTGCTCAGACTGCAAAAGTTACTGTTCTTAAATACAGAGGTTCTGACGTACAGAGCTCCAGAGCACATTCAGATGGAATGAATTCATATCTGCAAAGTTCAAAACGAAAATCTTCTCTCAGACCCTCTGCTATGGAATTTGTTCCTAAAGACTCAAACTATCAGTTCAATCATCCACCAACAGGAGGCAGCAACACGGCAGTGCTAATGGAGGCACAGCCTAAAGACTCAAACTATCAGTTCAATCATCCACCAACAGGAGGCAGCAACACGGCAGTGCTAATGGAGGCACAGCCTAAAGACTCAAACTATCAGTTCAATCATCCACCAACAGGAGGCAGCAACACGGCAGTGCTAATGGAGGCACAGCCTAAAGACTCAAACTGTCAGTTCAATCATCCACCTATAGGTGGTGACAAAGCTGTCATAGCAATGGGTGCACGCCCCAAGGAAACCTTTTCACAACATGTTGGACCAAAGGCTCATGCTCTGAATCCCAAACCAGGCATGCTTCAAGGATTTCAGGAAGTTCATTATGCCACGCATCGCACACAGAAGCCCACCATGCATTTCACACAGGAACCCATGCAGTGTGTTGGCTTAATGCAAAGTAATGTGGACCAAGGTAACCTCTTTACAGTCATGCAAAAGCAAAATGACATAACAGCTCTATTAGTGCAGCAACAGTCTTCATTATCCTTACCTCCAAAGAGAGATACCAACCTTTGATGGAGACCCTCTTGAGTATAACACATTTATCAGAGCATTTGAGCATGGAGTGGAAGGAAAGGCTGCTAGCAGCGTAGATTGCTTATACTTTTTGCAGCAGTACACCAAAGGAGAACCTAAGGAGCTGGTCAAGAGCTGTCAACATATGCCACCCGACAGAGGATACCAAAGAGCAAAGACCCTTTTGCAAGAACGCTTTGGAAATGAGCAAAAAATAGCCACTGCATATATGGAGAAAGCTCTTGGATGGCCATCAATAAAATCAGAGGATGTCAAGGCTTTGCAAGCTTTTGCTTTATTTCTACGCGTTTGCTGTAATGCAATGGAGGATATAAGCTACATGTCAGAGATGAATATGCCATCAAACATGCGTGCTATAATCCTGAAATTACCGTATAAACTGAGGGAAAGATGGAGAAACATTGCTTTTGAGCTGCAGGAGAAGCATCGTCAAGCAGGTTTCAGTGATATTGTCAACTTTATTGAGAGACAAGTATCTATTGCTTCTAATCCTCTTTTTGGAAACATTCAGGACACAGTTATCTCACCACCGAAGCATAAAAGTGGAAACAAGGTCTCACAGGTTCACGTTAAGGGAAAAGGAAGCAGTTTTGCTACCACTGTGGCAGCTGTCAATTCTGAAACTGTGACTCAAATGCAAAAGGAGAAGAACTTACCTGATAAGTCAACAAAGGTGTTTTGTTTGCTGTGTGAAGAGGGTCACAAATTGGAGTCGTGTCCCAAACTGAAAAAGAAGTTGCACCGAGAGAAAATTGACTTCTTAAGAGAGAAAGGTGTTTGCTTTGGGTGTTTAGCTGTTGGACACATGAGCAAAGACTGTCGAAGGCGTCTGTCTTGTAAATTGTGTAATTTGAAGCATCCTACCATCCTCCACATCCATTCAAAGGAGAAAGAAACCAAATTAGAGGACATACAGCAAGAAACATCAGTAAAGAGTCATGCAGTTTCTCCAAAGACATGTGGCCATATAGGGGCCGGAGCACAGGATTGTGTCTTGGCAATCGTGCCTGTACACATCAAGGCTAAGAATGGCAGCAAAATACTAACCACCTATGCATTCTTAGATCCTGGCAGCACAGCCACTTTCTGCTCTGAGCGACTCATGAGGGAGCTAAAGGTCAGAGGAAGGAATGCCAAAATCCTGCTGAGAACAATGAACCAAGAAAAGTTTGTCGACAGTCATGTCATCTCAGAATTGGAGATAGCTGCACTCAATAGTACCAACTACGTTGAATTGCCTGATGTGTACACACAGTATAAGATGCCTGTGACCCGTGATAACATTCCACGGCAGGAAGAGTTAAGTGCTTGGCCACACTTAAACTCTGTAGAGATTCCTGTTATCGATGCTGATGTGGAATTGTTAATTGGGACAAATGTTCCAAAGGTAATGGAACCATGGCAAGTGGTAAACAGCAATGGTGAAGGACCTTATGCCGTCAAAACCCTATTGGGTTGGGTTATCAATGGACCACTCAGAGGAGGCAATGAGATTGAGAGCAGCTGTCCCACCATTACAGCTAATCGTATATCCATTGTTCACATAGAGGAACTGCTGATGAAGCAATACAATCATGACTTCAATGAGAAATCATCAGAGGACAAGTCAGAAATGTCCAGAGAAGATCTTAAATTCATGGAAATCATGAACAGCTCAGCAGAACTTGACAATGGACATTACTGTTTGAGATTACCATTCAGAGAACATGATGTTGTTGTCATGCCAAACAACCGCCAGGTTGCTGAGCAAAGAGCCCTCTGCCTGAAAAGGAAACTGGAGAAAAATGAAAATGCTACATGTGAAGAAGAATACATTCATTTCCTTGGTGACGTCATAAGCAAAGGCTATGCAGAGAGGGTGCCAGATCACCAATTGGAAGGAAAGGCAGGAAAGGTCTGGTACATTCCACATCATGGCGTTCACCATCCTAAAAAGGGAACTTTGAGAGTGGTTTTTGACTGCAGTGCAAGCTTCAAGGGAATCTCACTTAACAGTCAGCTACTCCAAGGCCCTGACATGACGAATTCTTTGCTTGGAGTTCTCACAAGGTTTCGTCAAGAATCTGTAGCAGTGATGGCGGATATACAGGCAATGTATCACCAAGTCAAAGTGGCAAAACAGGATGTGGACTTTCTTCGTTTCCTCTGGTGGCCAAATGGTGAACTGACACAACATCTGACTGAATACAGAATGACTGTTCATCTGTTTGGTGCAATATCATCGCCCAGCTGTGCCGGCTTCGCCTTAAGAAAAACCGCTGAGGACAACAGAGCAGCATTCCCAGCACATGTGATTAACACCATCAAGCACAACTTTTATGTGGATGACTGCTTGAAGTCCTTGCCATCAGAGGCAGAAGCCATAGCCTTGGTGAAAGACCTGACCACTGTATGTCAGTTGGGAGGATTTCAGCTGGTGAAATGGATGAGTAACAGCAGGTTAGTGTTGGAGTCCATTGACGTGGAAAAAAGAGCCAAGGAGGTGAAAGACTTGGATTTTGACACAGACAATCTTCCTGTCGAAAGAACACTGGGACTGCAGTGGTGTGTGTAGAAACTGACACCTTCATGTTTAGGATGGCAGTTCAAGACAGACCACTCACAAGACGGGGTATCTTGTCTGTTGTAAGCTCAGTTTATGACCCCATTGGATTTCTGGCACCCTTTACCTTACCTGCTAAGTTGATGCTGCAAAACCTCTGCAGGTTGAGCTACAGCTGGGATGATCACATTCCTCAAAGCGTCCAGCAGCAGTGGGTTGGGTGGCTAGAAGACCTAAAAAGGCTCAACAAATTCAGTGTGCCAAGATGCATCAAACCCAAAGACTTCGGACAGCTCATAAGTGCCCAATTACATCATTTCTCAGATGCTAGCGAGGATGGCTATGGCACAGTTTCATATCTGAGGCTGCAGAATGACAAGAACCAGATTCATCTGGCTTTCATTCTAGGAAAGGCACGAGTTGCTCCAGTAAAGAAAGTGACAATCCCAAGGATGGAGCTGACAGCTGCTGTGCTTGCAGTAAGGGTTGACAGGATGCTTAAGGCAGAGCTACAACTAGAGCTGGAAAGTTCAATCTTCTGGACAGACAGCACAACTGTGCTAAAGTATGTCAGAAATGAAACAAACCGCTTTCGCACCTTTGTGGCTAATAGGGTCTCCACTATTAGAGAAGCCACTGTTGTCTCACAATGGAGGTACGTTGACACAAGACAGAACCCGGCTGATGAGGCCTCTCGCGGGGTGAAAGCTGAGTACCTTCTCGCATGCAGCAGATGGATCCATGGCCCAGACTTTCTTCTCAAGACAGAAAGAGACTGGCCTGTTAACATTGTGGAGACTGCTTCCATCAGCAGCGATGACCCAGAGGTCAAAGGAGAGGCTGCGGTGAATACTATAGTCGTCAAAGATGCACCAAACGCAACAACCCAGCTAATAGCCCACTTCTCTTCATGGAAAAGGCTAAAGATCTCAGTTGCTTGGTTTCTCCAGCTGAAAAGGATGTTGCAGACGCTGAGTAAGAAGAGAAAAGAAACACAAGCTTCTGTTTCCAGCAGTGGACTTGACACAATTCAACAAAAGAATAAAGTGGAAAAGGAGATGCAAAGATTCAGAGCCACACTGGATGTTCAAGCCTTGTCACTGGAAGATATTGAAACAGCTGAAAGTGCCATCATTCAGTACTGTCAACTGGAAAAGTTCAGGGATGAAATAACTGCTTTGAAAGTTGGAACATCTGGAGTGAAGAAAAGCAGTCACATTTATAAACTTGACCCAGTACTGGAGAAGGGGCTCTTGAGAGTGGGAGGACGGCTTCGCAAAGCAGCAATGCCTGAGGGCACAAAACATCCAGTCATTCTTGCTAAAGATCAGCACATCTCCACTCTCATTTTACGCCACATTCATGAACAGTTGGGACATTGTGGACGAAATCACCTGCTTTCCAGACTTCGTCAGCAGTATTGGATCACTAGTGCAAATGCTGCTGCCAGAAAGATCCTTTCTTCCTGTGTCATTTGCAGACGCCACAGGGGAAAGCTGGGTGAACAAAAGATGGCAGATTTGCCTAAAGAAAGACTTCAATTTGACCTCCCACCATTCACAAATGTGGGCGTTGATTACTTTGGCCCTTTTGAAGTGAAGGCAGGCCGCAGCCTTATCAAACGCTATGGGGTTATCTTCACCTGCATGGCCAGCAGGGCGGTGCACTTGGAAATGGCATACTCATTAGACACCAGTTCTTGCATCCATGCACTGCGCAGGTTCGTTTCCAGAAGAGGCCAAGTATCACACATCAGATCAGATAATGGAACCAACTTTGTGGGAGCGGAACGTGAACTGAGAGAAGCTCTATCTGCTCTAAACCACAAGAAAATTCAAGACTCATTACTTCAGTCTGGAGTGAAATGGAGCTTCAACACTCCAGCAGCATCTCACCATGGTGGAGCATGGGAAAGGATCATCCGCATGGTTAGGAAGGTGCTGAACTCTGTGCTTCATCAGCAAAACATAAATGATGAAGGACTGCAGACTCTTTTCTGTGAGGTGGAAGCCATATTGAATGACCGTCCCCTTACAAAACTGTCTGATGATCCCAATGATCTGGAACCCTTGAACTCCTAATCACATCCTCTTATTGAAAGGTAGACCCGCTCTACCACCTGGGCTTTTCGAGAAGAGTGATTTGTATACCAGGCGACGATGGAGGCAAGTTCAATTCCTTGCAGATCTCTTCTGGCATAGATGGGTTCGAGAGTACTTACCACTGTTGCAGGAGCGACAACGGTGGCCAAAGGACAGGAGGAGCTTCGTTGCAGGGGACATTGTTCTTGTTGTGGACTCTACTGCCCCTCGCGGGTCCTGGTTGTTGGGGAAGGTGGTGCAGACCTTTCCTGATGCACAAGGACTGGTGCGGTCTGTTAAAGTTCAGACCAAGTTCAACATCCTGGAGCGACCGGTCACAAAGATCTGTCTTCTGCTGGAGGTGGACTAGAGACTGATGTAAAAGGCTTACAGTATATCCCAACCTTGGGGTTACCTCTGACTATGGGAACATATACCTGACGTTACCATTACTGACTGAAAACACACTTGTACTATTGATTTGTCATTGGCTCCAGTACTTCTATGATGTTGAATTGTTATGTTATTACACAGTAACAATTAGGGGCCGGTGTGTTGTAGCCAATTTAAGATTGTGCGGCGTGTGTGTGTATGTGTGCGTGTATATGAGTATAGTGTGTGGTAATTTTGTGTAGAGGTTGATGTTACGTCACCTGCGCACCTGTGGGGCATAGGAAGTAATTAGCAATCAGAGGTTAGGTAAGGGGACACAGGTGATCAGCGACGGGGGAATTAGGATCTGGGAAGCCACACAGTTTTTCAACCGTGCGTAAAGTGTGTGTGTGAGGGTCCGCATGGTTTTGCTCTATGAATTGTATTTTTTGTTTTTGATAATAGGCGAGCTCGTTTTTAATCTTTCATTCAGCACCCGGTTTTTGTAGGTGTTTTTTAAGTTTTGCATATGAAAATAAAGAATAAAACGCAGATCCCTGTCGGACAACATCTTTTGGCACCAGTACGAGTTAAAAATGTCTTCAAATTCCCTCAAAGTGGCATTTGTTTTGGTTGCTAGATTGCCACTACACACAGTTTCCAAAGGAAACTGTGTATAAAATATGTTAACAGTGTTTCCACAGATAGCGAAGGTTCATTCATTCATTCATCATTTTTTATTTGTTTGAGCAGATAATGTGAAATGCAACAAAAAAAACAAGACAATAAACTAAAATTACAATTAACACAAGTCATTGTATCTGTTAAAAAAGGAGTGGAAGGAAGAAAATGTATTTAATCCCACCCCTTTCTTCCAAGTTAACATAAATTACATAGCTGCTTCCTGCCAATTTGATTTAAGATTGAAAAGAACCAAAAAAAACAAACATACATGGTAACACACCAACAATAGTAATACATAGCCATGAATTTAAGATGACTTTACTGTCAAGTCCCAATTATTCTGTACTGAGGTTGAATGCTTAAAAGAAAATTTTGAAGAAGAAAAAATTGGAAATTATGTTCAGTAAAATAAAAATGAAGCATTGGTCTGATCCTGTCTGAAGAGAAAAGCTGCAATATCTGCTGCAACAACTGCTCGTGTACCGCTGTTTCACAACATGAGAAACATTATCTCCAAGGAGCCTCTGTGCCCTCATGTTTCAAGGACTCTGTCCTCCTGATGGGTGACGGCGTCTATGGACCACGCAGAACCTGATCATACCTGCTGCTGGTTCCTCTGAGAGCATGGACACCAACTGCTGCAGCATGTACAGAAATTTAATAACGACGTCCACTGTGTGACTTGGAAGAGCCCATTAAACCGGGGGCTGTTGTGTCGACGCGGGATGTATCGACAGATTTGTTGGATACAGCAACAAAGTGGCTGGTGGCAGAATGGCCCGAGCAGGAGCTCTGGCTGCGGGGGTGATTAGGTCTCTTCAGCCGGCTCACGACGAGCTGCAGGGGAGGACAAGTTACAGCAGCGCAGACGGAATAATAATAATGGGAGATAATGGGAGAAAGCTATGATAAACAATACTGGGTTGAAACGAAGGAACTGCATACTGCTTGGAGGAGAACGCCGAGCATTTAAAGGTCACGTGTGGTTATTTGACTTTCAGCTGAAAATACCCTCGGTACAAGACTCTAAAGACGCTATACCTTCACATAGGGGTGCACGATAACTATCGACCCGATAATTATCAGGCCGATAACAGGAAATTGTGACGTCATCCCGATAAGTCTGATATCATGACGAATAGCCCGAATAACATATATATTTTTGTCAACACGTCAGTGCCTTGCTCCCTCTGAGCCTTGAATGACCGGCAGTCAATGTTATGTTCAAGTGACGTCAGCATAATCAGAAAAACAAATACTCAACAAGGAAAATCAAGAATACCCCCTCATGCCAGAAAACAACTTGTTAACTCAGTCATAATTTTGGTAGTTGCTGACTTGAATTGATATTTGCAGTATTTTCCCACATGTTTTTTACACATAAAAAATAGAAAAAAAAATAGAAAAGGTCCGAAGAATGACTAGCAAATGAGGGAACAGAATAATTTACATTACACCTTGAATGCAGCATTGCGGCACAGTGCGCTGATTAAAAAAAAAAAAAACAACAACATGGAGGTGATTGTATGGAACTTCGTTAAAGTTTCAGAAGAAGATAGTTAGCTGGTTATTTGTGACAAATGCTCCAAGCAAAGGAGGGAAAAATTGCACAAGTTTTACTACGTCTAACATGAACTAATGTGAGCTAACATGAGCTAACGTGAGCAAGCCAGCACCAAGTCTCCCCTCCGTTCCTCGCCATCATCTCTCTCATCTAAAACTTCCATGAGATAAAAAAAAAAACCCAAAAACTACTGAACCTCATTTACTTTATTTTAAAGGCATTCATTTGAATGGAACCATCCATCCATCCATTAACTCCCGCTTGGTCCGGAATCGGGTCGCGGGGGCAGCAGCTTCAGCTGAGAGGCCCAGACCTCCCTCCCCTCGGCCGCCTCCACCAGCTCCTCTGGGAGAATCCCGAGGAGTTCCCAGGCCATCTGAGAGATATAATCTCTCCAGCGGGTCCTGGGTCTTCCCCGTGGTCTTCTCCCAGTTGGACATGCCCGAAACACCTCCCCAGGGAGGCGTCCGGGGGGCATCCTAACCAGATGCCCGAACCACCTCAACTGGCTCCTCTCGATGTGAAGGAGCAGCGGCTCTACTCTGAGTCTCTCTCGAATGACCGAACTTCTCACCCTATCTCTAAGGGAGAGTCCAGCCACCCTGCGGAGAAAACTCATTTCCGCCGCTTGTATCCGCGATCTCATTCTTTCGGTCACTACCCACAGTTCATGACCATAGGTGAGGGTTGGAACAAAGATCGACCGGTAAACAGAGAGCCTTGCCTTTTGGTTCAGCTCTCTCTTCACCACAACGGACCGGTACAGAGTCCACACCACAGCAGACTCCACACCAATCCGTCTGTCGATCTCCCGCTCCTTTCTCCCATCACTCATGAACAAGACCCCGAGATACTTAAACTCCTCCACTTGAGGCAGAACTTCACTCCCGACCCGGAGGAGGCATTCTACCCTTTTCCGACTGAGGACAATGGTCTCAGATTTGGAGATGCTGATTCTCATCCCTGCCGCTTCAAACTCAGCTGTGAACCACTCCAGCGAGAGCTGCAGATCCCCACTCGATGGCGCCAACAGGAAAACGTCATCTGCAAACAGCAGAGACGAGATCCCGACACCACCGAACCGGAACCCTTCTGCTCCTTGGCTGCACCTAGAAATTCTGTTACGTTATACGTTATGAACAGAACCGGTGACAAAGGGCAGCCCTGGCGGAGTCCAACTCCCACCGAAAACGAATCCGACTTACAACCGGCAATGCGGACCAAGCTCCCACTCCATTTGTACAGGGACTGGACAGCCCGTAACAACGGGCCCAGCACCCCATACTCCTGGAGTACCCCCCACAGGACCCCCCGAGGGACACGGTCAAATGCCTTCTCCAAGTCCACAAAACACATGTGGACTGGTAGGGCAAATTCCCATGCTCTCTCAGGACCCGAGTGAGGGTATAGAGCTGTTCCAGTGTTCCATGACCCACATTGTTCCTCCTGAATTTGGGATTTGATAGTCGATCGGACTCTCTTCTCCAGCACCCATGCATAGACCTTACCAGGGAGGCTGAGGAGTGTCCCCTGTAATTGGAACACACCCTCCGGTCCCCCTTCTTAAAAAGGAGAACCACCACCCCGGTCTGCCAATCCAGAGGTACTGCCCCCGAATGGAACCACAAGCCAAAATCCTTTAAATGTAATTATTTGTAACTATTTAGTGCACTTTTTCAGTTTATTTACACAGACAAGTCTAACTTGTGTCAGTACATTATGACCTGTGCATTATTTTTTATTGTCATTGAGGAATGTATTTTTTCAGTTAGTAATTCTGATGCATGTATTTCCATCAGTTCAAGGAGCCTTTATTTTTATATCAGTCAGTAATGAACCTTATTTAAGTTGATGTGAGATATGAAATAGGTTTGTTTGATAGCTTTATGAAAATGTTTGAGAGACTTGCCAATAGTTTTTCATTGGAAAAAATAAATATCTGTTCATTTAAAGAGTCAAAACTGTTTTTGATTTTGTTCATAGTATTGATGTAATGATCTTAGGTATATGTGTGTGTTATTGGTATCGGCCTTTAGGAGCTGAAAGTTATCGATTTTTGGTATCAGTTTTAAAAAACTGTAATCCTGCATCCCTACCTTCACAGTAATTTGTTACTTATTAATGGAGAGGGGGTTCTGCCTGCAATCAGAGTCTATGTCCTTTCTGCTGGGGCTCAGATGATGTGGTTAAAGAAATGTACTGTATGTTTTGGACATTCAAATATCCTTTAATTGCCTGGATCCGGAAAAATAGGATTAAGGGACTGTTTTGTATGTTAGAAATCTCTCATTCTGCACCTGAAAATTAAAACGTGACCTCATTATCAGCAGAGGACTGCTGATCTGTTTGTGTATTTCAGCCCTGACCAGTGGAGCATGTAACTGTGGACAGAAATGATCAAAGCTGCAGGAAGAACAGAAACTCACCTCTCACAGCCGCTTGTTTTTATGTCATGTCTGTTACTCCATTACAGATAATGCTCTACACACCATGTGGTTTCAATTTTGTTCACAGTGATTTTCCTTCTAAACACTGTAAATGTTTCAGATGTTCTTATCCTCATGCGTCTTTTTCTTGGGGCGCTGATGATAAGAGGTCTGAAGTGGGGTCTTTTGTGACCGAGTGTGTGTCTGCATGACTGGCAGCTGACTGCTTATCCTATTGTTACCTCCACCAAGGAGGTTATGTTTTTGCCGGCGTTTATCTGTGTCTGTTTGTGTTGAAGAGAGCTCAAAAAATTATGGATGGATTTTGATGACATTTTCAGGAGTTGTCAGAAATGTGAAAAGGAAGAACTGATTTCATTTTGATGCTATACAAATAAAATTGAAAATTTGAAATCTGCAGAACCTGACGATGCTGCATGAGACGTCTTCAGCTCAGTTTCTGCAAAGCTGCAAACACAGCGTCAAGTCAAGGCACGTGACTGAATACTTTTGGCACTATCGTGTATGTAAATATACATTTATATTAAACATGCTCGGAGCAAACTAACACCTGGGACAACACCAGGGCCAGCTAGGCCTGGCCTATCAGGTGCCACATCTATCAACCAAAATGCGACACTGTAAATAAACAGGCTAAAGAAAATAAAAATGTCCCACGGGTTGCAGTTGGCAGTTGCACTTGTGCTTTGGGATAGGGCTAATAAAACGAAAAAACAATTAACCTCCGATATACTGCATATAGAATAGGTTATGCCTCGTACTCAACAACTTCTTAACTTCGGAGTAATTAAGGCAGTGTGTACCGATTTAGAAATTAAAAAACAATAAATAAAGAAAATAAACGGCCAATCACCAGCCTTCAATCATGCTTGGAAATATAGCTCTATGCCTAGCGCTTTCAATAACTTAAAGAACATCAACAACATACAACAGGCTATAGAAAAAGAGCAAAACACAAAAAATATATCTAAATGTTCTTCTTCGCACTGTGCAGGAATAAAATGGCATCTACTGTATCTGGGTTCAGGCGAGACCGCCTTGCCTCAATAATGCGCCCTGCTGCGCTGAAGGAGCGCTCGCTCGCAGCACTCGTTGCTGGGATACATAGAATTTGCTTAGCAAGATGGTGCAGTTGTGGACATGATCGGCTTTGATTGTCCCAGAAGGAGAGTAGATTTTCCTCTGCTGCTGATCCATCGACATGAAAGTTTGTAGAGGCATACTCTTCTACTTCATCTAATCCACCGGCACTCATATCATCCTCCCACTCCGAGAAGTCAATCCTTGGCATTTTCGGATGAGCACCACCAGCAGCTGTACAACATACAGATAAAATGTAATAAATACTGTATAATGTAAAATAAATAAGCTGAATAGAATCACACAATAACACAGCCCTAGGCTATTTCAATTCTCCACACACCTTTCTCTGTGTCCGGTATGGACTCTGTGTTGCGTTTTTCTCCCCCGTGCCTGACACGCTTGCCTCTCTCAGGTAGAAGTTCCCGAACTTGCTTGATGACTTCTTTTCTGTCCTCTTCGGTCAGCATTTTCAGAGACTTAAATTTCGGATGGAGGAAAGTGGCGATTTTGTGGGTGGCTGTGAGGCGCATCTTCTCATCAAGAAGGGCAGATGCACGGGAGCGGAGGCTTCTCATGTAGGGCATGTCTCCAAACTTGGGCTCACAGTGTTTTTTAAGTTTGGAAAACCAAAGCAACACCATGTGAATAGTTGGGTAATGTTCCCCCTCAAGCTCACCAATTGCTACCTTGAAAATGGTGAGAAAGTCAATCAAGTGAGAAAGTTGATTTAGGTGTATGCCATCTAAGCGATGCTCTTGGCCCTTGCTCTCCAGCAGATGTCCTGGTATTGGGAGCGTATGGATTCCAACATGGCTATTTTGCTGTTCCACCGAACATCACATTCTTGGTGCACAGTGTGCTTAAGGCTGGCCACCGCACCGGTTCTCTTCAAGTAAGCAACAAGCTCCTTGCAGTAGTCGAGTGTGTCCAACTTCATCTTGAATCCCATCGACATCTGCGTCCTTCGTACTGAAAGTGTGTTTCAGCACCGTGTTGATGATATGGGCGGAGCATGGAATCCAATGGTAGCTTCGGAGTGCAGCCTTTATATTTGAGCCCTGATCGCTGACAAAAACTATTTTGTCTGTCGGTATTTCCGTAAGAAGTTAGCACACTCGTAATCTGCTCATGGAGGTTTTCACTGTTTTTTTTCAGGGTAGGGTCGAATTCCACCGTGGCCAAGGTACGACTGACAAGCTGCCATTCACAGATGAAGTGGCACGTGAGGACGGTGTATGCCCTCTTCTTAAAGTCATCCGTCCACATATCGGTGGTTATGGCAATGCCACCGTTGCTACTGAGAGCTCTCTTGATGTCGTCCGAAAGCTTCTGTTTATCAATGGATGCCTGCTGCTTAGCCCGATCACAGACAGTTTGCCTATGTGACAGGATAGCAGCGGCATCAACGGAACCGTACGTGGCACCTATATCATTTAACGTTTGCGCCACTTGATGGAACCCTTCACCTGATACTGTGTCGAATGGGCGCATATCACGACAGCACAGGTCCACACATGCATCTGTTGACTTAGATTTTACATCTTGTGGCACTTTCTTGTGGTCACGACGGACGAAACTGGCTAAGGTGCTTGCTTGCGGTTTAGCACAGCGGTGATGAACCATGTTCGATGTGCCCGTCTTGTGACTTTCAAATGCATAAACGGCTTCACACGTTTTGCAGATAACATAACTTGCGCTGGTGTTATTTAAATTCATCACCTCCAAAAACCGTTCCCAGACAGTACTTCTCCCCCCCTCCTTTCGCCTTCGTTTTTAGTTCGCCGGTTTTCAATTTCTCACGCACCGACTTCGCTGCCATCTTTGTCTTGTCGAAAGTAGTGAATGACCAACAAATTACAAAGTTTTTGTATTTTTTTCGTTTAGTTTTTTAAAACTTTTTAATAATATGTAAAATATTTTTTTCTTATTATTATTATTTGAGTGCTTCAACCGCAACCCGCCCGAATTTAATTAAAGTATTATTTTTTTGACGAGTCATCATCCGCCGATATGCGGATTATCCGCTCCGCCCGCGGGTGCGCGGTTCAACCGCGCATCTCTACTAGCTACAAAGACCATCGGGACTTCTTCATCTGGTGCATGAACCTCCCCTCTTACGGTGTAGAGGAACAATGGGTCTCCTAAGTTCCCCTCCTTTCTTTTTCTCTGCAGTGGGTCTGGGTTATTAGAATGATGCTCATGAATCTCAGTACAAAATTACACTGCAGAACATTGAATAGCTGTTGAGATATTACAGCTTGGATCAAAGTGATGGACTGACTGGCACTGTCATTTCATCATCAGAGTCACAGCCAGCATTAAAAAGAAAAGAGCTATCAAATAGCATTTGGAGCCATTAATTTAAAGCGCCTTTCAACTGACATAAGCACGCCACTGTGTGAAGTCTGTTTTGATGTTTAATTAACCTTGTTCCAAGAATAAGCAAATAACATGATAATCATGTGACATATATTCCAGTATTCCCCCTCTATTTAGTCTTTTTTAAATTTTGGTTACTTTATTTGATCTTTATTAGGGCTGTAGTGATACACTAATCTCACGATACGATACAATACACGATATTCTGCTCACGATACAATATATCATATTCATCTTACAATACATTTACATCATTTTCTGAAAGGTTTTAAAGGGACAAAGTGATTCTGGTGACATCTTGTGAGTGTTCCAATGACTTTGTTTGAATTAATTAAACTGAAAGCATCAATTACACATTATATGGCTGACAGGCAGCTTGCAAGTGCTGGACAAAATGAATAAAAGATTTGTTGAGAAAAATAGTTTCATTTAGTTAAACAGTGCAAATTGTTGCTTGCAAGCTTTTAAAGGTGGGACACGGGGGTTTTGAAAGAAGCTTAGAATATCGATACCCGCGGCTGAAAAATCGATACTCTCTGGGGAAATAAAATGTCGATATATATAGCAGAATCGATAAAATTGTTCAGCTCTAATCTTTATATACAATTGCATAGAATATAGACAACTTATTTGATTTTCTGTGCTGGCTAGGGGTGTGAAAAAAAATCAATTTGGCAATATATCGTGATTTTCGGCCGCCCAATATAATATTGATTTTTCAGCTCCTAATATCGATTTTTTCCAAAACACTAATAATGAACAATAATTAGGTTGTTTTGAAGCAAATAGTTTTGACTCAATTTGTCCTCTGAATGATCAATATCATCTGATGAACATATACAGCAACTTGATTTTGCATCTCTACTTTTAATTTTGATATTAACTGGGTAGAATATCACAGTATATTGTGATATCGCGATATCGTGATAATATCGGATTGTGACCCAAGTATCAAGATAAATATCGTATTGCGAGGTCCTTGCTAATACTCACCCCTAGTGCTGGCTGGTCTTTTTTTTATTAGTATCTCATGTAGACTGTAGAAGCATTGCAAATTCCAAACACATCAACTGATTGATCATTCTGTGAGTGTGGATATGGGAGTACTTGGATCGTTTAATCACAGTTTTGAATCTCTCTGCTTCATTGATGTTAAAATCCTCTTCCAAGGAAGCTGCTGGCCACACATCGATGATTCAAGGAGTTTTTAATTACACGTGCAATGAGCCAACTGAACCTAGAAAAAGTGTATTTTTAAACCCATAGCGACTATTTGCCCATTAAACACTATTCCACATGTTGGATGTTGAAGACATCATAAAATGATGATTAACAGCTGCTTAAGTATCACTCTGCTTCTGACTTTTTCTCTCATAAGCTTCAGCATGGATGAGAGCTCTCAGTGATGCTCGAAAGGCTCCAGTGTTGAAGTATGGAATTTAACACGTTTGCATGGCACTGTTGACTACAAATTACATGCTTTTAGCTTTATGGATTCTCAATAGTAGCTTTGGTAAAGCATCTGTATGTCACCGTGTCAGGATCAAAATCTGAGACGCAGGACCGTGGAATAGAATTGTAACGCTGCAAAAACTGTATCGCTATAAATGATATATTCTCATTGAACAGGCGTGTATATAAAAACACATATGGAAACATTCTCTCATATATAACTGTCATGGTCTGGGTGTAATATTAAAAAACTGCATTTTGGGGCCTTATTGTATAAGATTGGTTCATAAGTCCATGACTTCTGCCTTAGATTCTGGTCTTTTGAAGGCCACGGTCTCTGTTATCGTTCTGGCTCAAGATTTGACACGTAGGCGTCTAGAGAACTTATTCCAAGGTCCTGATCTTCTCAAGTTCTGTTTAAAGACGGCAGTTTCTTACTAGCAATTTGTCATTTTCAACCATCCTGCATTCTGTGATGTGAGTTTAATGACCTCTCGATTTTGTATACAAACTGGAGATTAAATCCACTTGCATTCTCTGTCCGATTGTCCAGTCAAGTGTTTGTTAAGTGTTTTATTATTGCCTCGCCAGAACTCACTAATAATTGATAAACTATACCTTAATAGTGAAAATTTAGCTAACAGTCGGGCTCGGCAGGCGTTCTTGGTTTTCTTCTGTGTTTAGTTGGTGTACTCGTCTCCCCTGTCCTTTGCACCTGCCTCTCCTTTGTTCCCTCTGTGTATTTAAGTCCTGTTCCTCTTTCTGTTTGCCCATTTATCTGTTTATTTTCCTTGACGTTTCTGCCAAGGTTATTATCGTTAATGAAAACGAACGAAATAACGAAAACTAGAATTGAAAAAACATTTTCGTTAACTGAAATAAAATACGTTTTTAATCGTTTTTAAAAAACGATAACTAAATAACATTTAAAATTTGCTGGTATGAGGTTATCACCTCGTCTGGCTCTTTGTTTTACAGCTTTTCTTGTACATGGTTTTCTCCCAGAGTCTATGATGTCTGTTGTTTTAGTTCCTGTGATTAAGGACAAAGTAGGAAAAGCTGGCAGTTCAGATAATTATCCACCTATAGCTCTTGCTAGTACAATTTCAAAAGTCTTTGAAAAAATTATTCTGGGCAGGATTAATCATCTTGTTGATTCTTCCAATAATCAATTTGGATTCAAACTTAATTTAGGCACTGATATGTGTATATACGCTCTAAAGGAAATCATAAATAATTACAAAAGAAAAAACGTATCTGTTATTACTTGTTTTTTAGATGCCTCTAAGGCCTTTGATCGAGTAAATCATAATAAATTATTTCATAAATTGGATCAAGCCGGTATGCCTAAGTTCATTGTCAGAATTCTGTCTTTTTGGTATTCACAGCAGACCATGCAGGTTAAATGGGAAAATTGTGTATCGGTACCCTTTCATGTGTGTAATGGTGTCAGACAAGGGAGCATTTTATCCCCAGTTCTGTTTAATTTTTATATAAATGATCTGTCAAAACAGTTGAATATGTGTAGAACTGGTTGTATGGTGGGCAGTGCTGTGGTGAACCATCTAATGTACGCTGATGATCTGGTGGTCTTTAGTCCCAGTTCAGCAGGTCTCCAGCATCTTCTTAATATTTGTTCTGTTTATGGGGTTCAACATGACATCAAATATAATGCTACAAAAGTGTCTTAATGATCTGTAGAACGAAGGAAGACAAATGTATAACCTTTCCTGACTTTAGTTTGGCAGGTGATGTTGTACGTGTCTCCAATAAGGTTAAATATCTTGGCCATTGGATTACTGATCAGCTCACAGATGATGAGGACATTTACCGACAGCGTCACATGCTGTATGTGCAAGCAAATATTTTATTACGGAAATTCGGATCATGTAGTGATTCTGTGAAGGTGACTTTATTCAAAGCCTATTGTACTCCCTTGTACACCGCTCATCTTTGGTCCCGTTATAAAAAAAAAAAAAAAACCTTCAGAGCCTGCAAGTGGCATATAATGATGCCCTAAGGACACTTTTAAAAAGACAGCGATGGACTAGTTCCAGTGAAATGTTTGTGGCAGTGAACTCTTTACAGTCTGCCCTGAGAGGTCTGATGTATAAATTTATTGGCAGACTAAATGACTCTAAGAATGAAATCATCTTGCTGCGATCAAATATTATGTTTAGTGCTATACGCTACTAGTCTGAGCTCTGGAGACACTGGTACAGTTGTCTTTTAAAATAATGTTGGTGTGTTTTATGTTTTTATGTGTGTTTTTTGGACGTCAAGTCTGTAATAAAGTTTATCTATCTATCTATCTATCTATCTATCTATCTATCTATCTATCTATCTATCTATCTATCTATCTATCTATCTATCTATCTATCTATCTATCTATCTATCTATCTATCTAACTGAAACTGTATGTTTATAAAACAAACTAAAATTAACAATAATAATATCAAGAACGTCCTTCGTTTTCGTATTTGTATTTTTTTTCTCATAAACATTTGAAACCTATTAACTTTGCTCCGCTGTACTACAACAACCACAAAAAAAAAAGTGATCAGCAATGATGGCTGCGGCAAAAGTTGTGAGAAAGCGGCACAGTCCTATTTGGGATTTCTTTGACTGTGACTGTGTTAACGATAAAAATAAGTGCCTTGTTGTAGAAGCAGGTGATACAATGTGTGGAATACTTCTCAAGGGGGAAAAAAAATGACAAATCTGAAAGTCCATTTGAAAAGCTCGCATAAAAAGGCTAACCAAGACTAGCTGGATAAGCTAGCCTAAGCTAGCCCCCTGGAAAGAAGGCTAACCAAGACTAGCTGGATAAGCTAGCCTAAGCTAGCCCCCTGGAAAGAAGGCTAACCAAGACTAGCTGGATAAGCTAGCCTAAGCTAGCCCCCTGGAAAGAGAAGCTACAGCTGCAGGCCAGTCAGCGTTGGGAAGGAATGGGAGAAAACAGCAACTATAATGGACTGTTTCCATGGAGACCAGATAGCTGCTGGTCAGTAAATACGCAGGAACACCACAAGAGGGAAGATGCATTGATAAATATGTTTATTGAGACCAGAATGTAAACACAACTATGTGACTCGATAGCCTTCAAAATGTTCAGTGCTTCACTCCAACCAAAATTATAACCCTGAACACTGAAACTAATAAAAACTAAACTAAAACTAAGTATTTCAAAACAAAAACAAATAAAAACTAACAAAACTGTTCTAAAAACAAATTAAAACTAACTGAATTTAAAAAAACTAAATAAAAACTAAAAGTAATGGGAAATCCAAAACTATTATAACCCTGGTCTCTGCCCGTCTTCCTTCCCTGTTCCGTTGCCTGCTGGATGTTTTAAGTTAAGTTTGTTTTCTTTTGTAAATAAACTACCTTCTTCTTAAACTCCTCCATTCTGGGTCCTCCATACCAAACTGTGACTCCCTGCCCTACTGCTGACATTCAAGATTTAAAAGATTTAGAGAACTCCAACTTCCTTAACAGAACAGAGGAGGATTGTAAATGTGCGACCACCTAGAGACAGAAATGACACGCTGATGTGCAAATAATATAAGGTTCTATAGGAAAGATGACCTTAAATTACTTCTGTTGTGAACTGGTGCTTTTTATAAAATAAAATAAAATGAAATAAATTAAACCTCCCTGATATAATGCTTGAAACTCTATATCTCTGGACGCCATCATTAAAGGCATTTTATAACACTTTAGAGCACTAAATGTCTATAAAGTGCTTTGTTGCATTTGGACTTGGGTGATATGAAATTGAGGACCATTTAATATTTTAATCTTATTTTATGCCTCACAATCAGTTTTACAACAGACTTTTTGATATCAAGAGTTTGTGGAAAAATCAATGAATCTGGACCTGCACTCTGGTGCATAAAGAGGAACCTGCTGTGGTTCTTCTCTGTTCTGGATTCTGAACAAGGACCGAATGTTATTTCTGGATTTCAATTTTTTTTTTCTTTACAGCTGAACGTTCATCTGAAAGAAAAATCTTATAAATGATTCTGTATGTGACTAACCGAATTGACCTTTCAGTAAGCGCCGCCCCCTCCCTAGTTACTGTTGCTAGGTCGGACAAACTTTCTGCTCCTCCATTAAGGACTGTGTTAACCGTTATTTTTCCGATGTGTATCATCAGTGTTAATATTATCCTATAATAACTCCATGGTGAAATATTGCTGCTGGGGACCTGCAACAGTGACTCGAGGTGTCCAGAACGTTTGGAGGGACATTTTTATTCCCTTTCCCCAGATAAAACAAATGCTGTAAAAATGCAGTGTGGGTTCAGTTGTGTCCGTCCACACAAGCAACTGAACGTGGGGAAAGTTACAAAACACACAAACACTCCAAGGTAAGATTACTTTGTTAATTAGAAGATTGATTTAACCACCGTTCAGTAAAAGTAATAATATGATTTAGCACATGGGCGAGGTTAGCCTTTTTTTAGGGGTGCTTCAGCACCCCTAAATTGAAATTCAGCACCCCAAAAACCTGGAGTAAGAAATGTTGTTATTCTAAAATTTTAGTTTGCATTTGACAGGCTTAGATAATGTCCAAAACTTAATCCATAGTTTGTGGTTTAAGTTTATATTTTAAGAATGAAAATGAAAACGACCCCGCCTAATGGTATCGTCCTCTTCTCACTAACGTTGCTTGTGGGTTGTGGTGGGGCTCATTGGGTGCTCAGCACCCCTAAAGCTCTGACCCTAGAATCACCCCTGATTTAGCAGCAGGGCAGGTGATGAGTTCTCTGTTAGCATTAGCTCTGGTCCATAGGTCTGTCCCACACCAGAGCTATGTTAACATGAGACAGTCGAAACATTGTATTATTATAATTAATAAAGTGACGTTAACATCACTAGCCTCACCTTATACCTAACAAAATAAATATCCAGGGCCATATATATTTGTAGACACGAGGAAGGCTTATAGCTGGCTAGCGAGCTCTGGTCCATAGTAGAGAAGTCATCGACACTATGGACCAGAGCTAATGCTAACAGAGAACTCATCACCCGCCCTGCTGCTAAATCATATTATTACTTTTACTAAACGGTGATTAAATCAATCTTCTAATAAACAAAGTAAACTTACTTTGGAGTAAATGTAGGTGTGTTTTGTAACTTTCCCCATGTTCAGTTGCTTGTGTGAACGGACACAACTGAACCTACAGCTCCATTTTTCCAGTGTTTGTTTCGGATTGGGAAAGGGAATAAAAATGTCCCCTCCAAACATTCTGGACACCTCAGGTCACTGTTGCAGGTCCCCAGCAGCAATATTTCACCATGGAGTTATTATAGGATAATATTAACACTGATGATACACATTGGAAAAATAGCGAATTAACACAGTCCTTAACGGAGGAGCAGAAAGTTTGTCCGACCTAGCAACAGTAACTAGGAAGGGGGCGGTGCTTACTGAAAGGTCAATTTTAAATCACCAGATCTATATATATTTATATATCAGCCAACAGAATTGCGGTTGGTGCAACTCTAACGTTTTTGCACAATCCAATGTTTTGTAAAAACCGGTCAGTTCTTTCAGTCACAGTTTTTTTCCTTCTCCTCACCATCTTCTCTGACTCTCCTGTCACTTCACATCCTTCCCTACCCTGTCTGCTCGTCAGCGATGCTCATTTTCTAATTACCTAATTCCCTACATCCATCTGTTCATGTAAACAGAAAGCCTTTTCAGTTAATTCTATCAAGAAATGATTATATTTTTATTCACCATCTGTCGTAGACAGAAGAGGGAAGTGGTTAAATAACTGTGCTTCTGTTGTGTCTGACTCAATCAGCCATTCACAGGAATCTGACAGACTGTGTGTTATTTTAAATAAATAGCACTGCTCAAACTGACCTCCTCCGTGGTTGTACCGTCAATAATTAAGTGAAGCATTAAATCATTTGTCACAGCATCGGAACCAAATAATCAAAAGAAAACTGTAATTAAATGCACTTTTGCCTGTTCTCGTTCTCATTATATACAGTGACAAGAAAGGTATGTGAACCCCTTAGAATGAACTGGTTTTCTGGATTAATTTCCCATAAAATGTGATTTGGACTGTGATTTGATAACACACACACATGCACAAAAAAAGCATCTTGTGTCTACTAAGACACCAATAAGAAAACTAACTCTCTTTTCTGGTGATGCCTCTTTCATCTAATGCAGAGCCCTGATGGTGGGCGGAGCTTCTGTCCTTCTGAGGTGATAAAAATTATGCTGTTTCTGTAGCATGACTATGTTTTACACAACCACAATGTGGCTGGTATGTTGAACTGCTGTGGTGATATGAGATGATGTTGTGAGTAGGGGTGAGTATTGGCAAGGACCTCGCAATACGATATGTATCATGATACTTGGGTCACGATTCGGTATTATCACGATATCGCAATATATTGCGACATTCTACCCAGTTAATATCAAAATTAAAAGTACCACCAGTGACCAGTGATCTAGTCCTCTGACCATCTCACCTCAGTGCTGCTACCTGCATCTGTTTATGTAGTCATTTCATTCAGTCATTTGTCTCTCTCCTCTCTCTGTCCTACAATTACAGTTAGAACAAAGAAAATTGGAAGTGGCCAAAATCATTGGCAGGTCAAACCTTAGAAACTGTAAAAGGCAGTTTTTTTTTGTTTTTTTGTCTTTTTTTGTGCCTGCATGAAACTGAATCTTAGGTATAATACACTTGCAATATTGTGACAAGTGGTGGAATGTAACAGTCAATAAATATTTAAATAACACATCCACTTACTCTATAATTTCTAGCATGTCAACTCTCTGTCCTTTGCAGCTCCAGCCGTGTTGCACTTCTGCAGAAAGATGTGCTGCAGTGAAAGCTTTAATCCTAACAAAGAAAAGCAGGAGGATCTCTTACATTTAAGTTGGCATTACCATGGTGAATGAACAGAGCTACCCTGATGATGGATTTTTATACTCGCGGTGCAAAAACTCATCTCAGAGTCAACAGGCTCCCAGTTGACAGAACCAATTCTACTCTGAATTTCTCATCTCAGGGTTTGTAAACTCTGAATTAGTATTTTAACTCAGAGTTTGTTGAATCTTTTTTCCTGAAAATAAGCCCCTGGTAATCCCTGGAAGTGTCTTCGGATGTGGTATTTTGTTCGGGTTGCCTCCATCCCATCATCTGACAGATGTGGCCACGTGTTTCCAATCTGAGCTGAAGCTGCAGCCTCCTGTGAGACTTGAGCTTTAGTCCATATTCACACTGTTTGATTTCAGCTGTCTCAGAGTAAAGATGCACAAAGATGAAAGACCGAACCGTCTTATGACCACAGCTGCGACGGATATC
>JAGFBZ010001080.1:0-31149 GCA_018398805.1 Hirundichthys speculiger
AGATTAATGAATAAAAATGTGTAAACATTACTTCATGAGAGTAGATTTATAAATCATACTATGCTATGCTTTTTTGCCATATTGCACTAACTAGCATTTTTCAGTGACAGAGTTTGACCAGTGTATTTTCATTTTTTTGGACATACCAAAAAAAAAATAGCATCCAAATCACTGATAGAAACACAGAATAGCAGCTTTACTTCATGGGATTTCTACAGCTGAAATTGCCTTTTGGATTTAATCAATAAATCAACTGCTGTCTGAATATCTGATTACATTTGTCTCAAAGGGTTTTTTTTTTCATTACATTTGTTTTGTAGTCAAGAAAATAAGTCAAGAGATCAAATTTTTCTTAATCTGAAGCAAACCATATTCAAGTTTCTGTTGCCTCAAAAATCAACTACTTTTGAAAATAATTGTCTCTGCTTTACAGACAGCATGCTTAATCCTGAAAAGTTAATTTTATTTAATTTTTACGGCCCCGATGGTAACTTAGGTTAAGCCTCATGCTGTTTGACATATGTGGTGTCATTACAAGCATCATTTCTTCAGGCCCATGGACCTTTAGGTGATAGAGGTGCAAGCGGTACTTTACAACTGGGCCACTGTGCATTATCAACTATCTTAAAATGATCTGTTACATCTTTCAAATGTATGAAAAATTAACAGCCTCACAGTATGAGCACAGTTTAGCTTGGTACAACATGAGATATTATCCGTCTATAAATTGCTAAAAAAAAAAAAAAAAAAAAAAAAAAAAAGTTTTTTTAAATCTAAAATGTTAGCACTAAACACAAAATAATGAGCAGTAGAAACTTAAAAAAAACACCCTTAAATTTGGAAATTTCTTTTCCTTTATTTGATACTAACTTCATGTTCTAAAGAGCATGACTTTGCTCTCATGGCTGATTTCTCCTGCTCTTCAACATGTGACAAATACTTAGCGGGAAATGTGCAACTAGTCACATATGCTACAATTTTAAACTTCACCTTAAAACCAAAGTATCAGTTTTCATAAGTTTATGTTTTTCAAGCAGTAAAACATATGTACTGGAGCCTGCATGTTAAACTGCAGTCTGGTACAGAGCAACACATCCAACAGATAAATGACAACTCTAAAGACTACCTTAAGACACGTCTGTCTGGTCCACTTACTACACTTTCAAATCAGAATCCATCAGTCAGCGTATAATATTCCTTCAACAGCATATTTACATTTCATTCAGTCTAAGTCTGGTAAACAGGGAACCATAGTTTCCAGTGTTATAAAAATATTAACGTGTTAAAATGAGAGTAAATGTGAACATACCTGCTTCTGCTGCCATGCTGAAAAAAATAAGTACGTCTGGGCAGGTAACAACACACCTGAGACACATATTGCCTTAGGCTATCCCTGTCAAAGAGGGTGAGAGAGATATGCAGAAAGATGGGGAGGAAGTCATTATAATTGACCTTTCGGTAAGCACCGCCCCCTCCCTAGTTACTGTTGCTAGGTCGGACATTCTCGCTGCTCCTCCATTAAGGACAATGTTATTCCATTTTTCCGATGCCTATCAACCGTATTTACATTACACTAGAATAACGCCGTAGTGAAATATTGCTGCTGGGGACCTGCAACAGTGACTCGAGGTGTCCAGAACGTTTGGAGGGACATTTTTATTCCCTTTAACAAGATAAAACAAACAGTGGAAATCTGCAGGCTTTGTTTCAGTTATGTGTCTGTCCACACAATCAACTGAATGTGGGGAAAGTTACAAAACATGCCAACATTTACTCCAAGGTAAGTTAGCTTTGTTTATGAGATGATTGATTTAACCACCCTTTAGTAAAAGTAATATGATTTAGCAGCAGGGAGGGTGACCGACCTAGCAACAGTAACTAGGGAGGGGGCGGCGCTTACCAAAAGGTCAATTGTGAAAAAGGATCAAAAGTTCAGAAGTAAAATACTCAGTTGTTCTGTGAAGAGCAGGTAAATTGCACCTATTGGACAGAAAAAAGAGAGGATTTGTCTCTCTTTATACAGTGTATGTAAAATTCTGGTTTCAAGTGGATATACAAAAAAAGCCACCGCCTGGATTTAACTAAGCAAATAAGAGCCTGCCATTAGATAATTACTGCAAGGATAATAGTGTTTCAGCTCACAACAAGTTATTTAACCCCAACTGATGCAGTGAGAAGCTTCTCATTTCTTAAACAACCATTTCAAAAGACACATTCTGTGGTTGTGGAAAAGATGTTAGTCTGTTGCAGAAGGGTCAAATTATAGGTATGCATCAAGCAGAGAAAACATCTAAGGAGATTGCTGAAACTACTTAAATTGTGTTAAAAATTATTCAACACATTATTAAAAACTAGAAGAATAGTGAGGAACCATAATCTTTGAGGAAGAGATATGGTCGTGAAAAAATCTTGAATAATCATAACGTTTGATGTAAAAAAAAAAAAAACAACAGCAGAGCTTACAGCTCAGGGATTCTTGAGATAAGGGACAAAACAGGTTTTAAAAATCTTTTTTTTTAAATGCACACTTTATTCATTTGAACTGTATATTTCTGTAGAGAAGGGTCTTAGCTATTTAACCATGTAAAGGAACAGGTTCTAAATAAAAACACTTTTAAAAAAAATAAACATGCTTCACTTTAGAACTTGATTTGTGTCAACTCCGTCAGACACACTCAAAACTATACAATTTTAATTCTTCCAGTCCAACAAGAATCTAAAGTCCTGAAGTATGTCGATATAGTGTTTAGTTACTCTGATATGTAATAAAATACAATATATAAACTTATGTTGTGATGTCACACCACCATTCTGAAAACCCAGATTACTAAATGTCTGCATTTTCAATCTTTGTTTTTAATTTTAAAACAAAAAAAGCATTTGTTTAGATAAATAAGACATATGAGGATGTAGATCAGATGGTCCTTTATTACATAAACAACATAGACTGAAAAAAGAATAGTTTTTGTTCATTTTTTTCAAAAATGAACAAAAACATACATCTGACGGTGTTGACGAAGAACTGACTGTGTTGACAAAAAACTGATGTGTATCACTGATTAATGAACAAATATGTTTTTAAAAAGAAAAGATGGAAGAGACAAAAGATGAAGAACTAACTACTCTTTGTCTTATATTGAATATAAATCAGATAATGATAAACATACTGTAAATTCTCTTTTTTAAGTGGTGTGCGTGTGTGCGCGTGTGAGAGAGAGAGAGAGAGAGAAAGTGTGTGTGTGACTGCCCTGCACTGCTTGATTCAAATTTTGAATTAATATTCCTTAACAACAATACTGCTCAAAATGCTTGCAACACATAAAATATTTTGCCTACAAACAGGATCAAGTAGCTTACTTAAGATTTCATTTTTGCCTTGCCTTGAGCAACAGGTTTAATTAGTTTAGTTAGTTTAGTTTAGTTTAGCTCTAAATTAGTTTAGTTTTAACAGGTTTAACTTGTTTAATAGGTTGCATGAGAAGTGTGTCGCATCTTTGCATGTCTTCCTGCAGCACTGCACTTTCACTGAACCTTCTCTGTCTGGACCTTTTCTGTGCATCTTTCCAATACCTTCTCTGGTGCCTCTTTGTCCTGTCTCCCATGTCACCTATTTGTATTGTTTTTTTGTCTTGAACTCTCTTCTTCCACCTTTGTCTTTCCTTCTCTTGCATCTCATGTTTTCTCTCTGTGTCACTGTTTAATTTCTCTCTTCTCTTCCGTTAATACTCTCTATTTCTTCTCTTTTGCTCCTCGACTGACAATTTCTGTCTAGTCATGCTTTTCTGCAATACAATTGAAATAATGAAACATGTATTAGCCCTTTTTATGAACATAGAAGTGGATCCCTCCATAGAGATGACCATTCAATGTAATATTCAGTTTCACTACGATATGTTGTCAAAATCTATGAACTGGTCCTTTAATGTAATGTACAGTATAATTTTAATATAAGCGCTGGGAAAGTTACACAATAATAAGCAGACCACAGCCCATCCATGCTCTACAAGTCAGAAGTGTAGGGTATACAGTACAAAGTAAAATAATGTAATATGTAATGATTTAATTAATGCTATATGTGTACATTTATGTATAAATAAAACCCTGAAATAATATTTTAATTCTTTACTATGTTCACAAATAATATTATATTAGCATATGAAAGTTTCTCCCTCCGTGTTCTTTTTTATCTGGTGCCTAAATGACAAATCTAGAAGCAAAGATCAATCAAGAATTTAATACAATCATGTATACAAAAAATTATTATGCCATGCAGAATATTTTAATCGGCCGATGGTACACTTGCTCACAACATCACCGAGATGGTGCCATGAACAAAATGCACGCTCAAGTTAATTTGTGTCCATCTTTTAAGGATCCAGAGAAGGCGTGTCCTTAGTTCCTCTGAGTATAATGGTCCTTTGTCTATTAAGATCCAGATGTCCAGTCCAAACAAAGGTGGTGTGTTTGCTCCAGGAAAGGGTGTGTAACTAAATACGTTGACCTATGCCATCGCATAGTCCTTTGAAGACAGCAGGTCAGGAGTTCAAGCAGCAACTCTGAGAACTCACCCTCATAAAACAGCCAACCCACAGGCAATAAAGTTTAGCTCTACAGTTTAAAGTTCTAACTAAGAATTCTAAATCCTAACACATATTAAGAGGTTATGGGTGGATTTTTCAACTCCGTCAGGTGTAGAACCTGATGGAGTTGATGTCTGACGGAGTTGACAAAAGAGCATGTATCTTCCCGCCAAAATATGTATTGTTCACTGCAGCTAGCTGGTTTTTCCTCAGTTTCTAGCTGTCTCAATAACCTCACTAAAATACCTAAATTCAGTCCACTACTGTTTAAAAACATTATCATAACAGAGAGATGGTGTTGACATGTTCCAGCTGTGACCATAGGAATATCAACATTGTTTGTCTAAAATATCCAAAAATGTAAAACATACCAGAGTATGTCTGGCAGCGTTGCATTCAGAACAGGTAGGGAGAGAAAAGGGGGTCCTCAGGGACATAGCTGACCATTCTATTTCCTGATTTAGTGAGGATTGTAAAAAAATCTGATGGAGTTGACAGAATCTGAGGACAGAACTTTGATAGGCAGGATTTTAGGGAAAATATTGTTTTGAAGTTCACTTTATGTATTGTTTTATATATTTAAGACCACTCTTGTTTTATTTAATATATATATTTACACACTCATAGAGTTTTTTAAAGGTTTTTTGGGTGGGTCAATAATGTGACCTCTTGCTGACAGGTATAATAACATGGACCTCTTAACTACAGACCATACATTTAAACAAATTCACACAGAAAAAGTGTAAAATGCATTACAAAAAAGAACATAGGTATACACAGTTCCTTTAGATTTAACTTTGTAAGTATGTAAACCATGATGAATTTCTTGATTTTCAATATAAATTAGACTTTTCTATGTAGGACATGTTTTGCCCCAACTCTCAAGAATCAGTGAGCTATGTTTAGTAGTGAAAGTAAGAACATTTCCACACCCAATATGAAGGGAACTCAAGGGACTGGGACTAAACAGCTCTGTAGCTTGAAATATACCACTTACTAGTGAAGCTAATCTGCACTGTAAAAAAATACTGGGAGCTGCGGTTGCCAGAATTTCACTGTAAAAAATATGGGATAACTGTTTCTCACATTATGGTTAAATAATACCAGTGCTGTTAATTTTACAGTTATAACTGGAATTCATGTTAGTATCATACTGTAAAATACTTTACAGTATTTACCACTGAAAAATACAAATATAGACTGCATATTCAATCTTAAAATGCCCCATTTTATACATTGTTAAACTGTATTTTTGACACAGAGATACATTGTTTTTTATGGTATAATTCTGGCAGCTGTGGTTGCCAGAATTTCACCGTAAATAAATGGTAAAACTTTTCATATTTCTGCAAAGTTTCAGTTTTGATTAGTACAATACTGTAAAAATTGCATTTGCCATTGAAAACTACATATATAGGCTGTATATTTAACTCTAGCATACATTTTTTTAATGTTTAGACTGTATATCAAACGGTGAAATGCATTGTTAAACATTGTTAAACTGTGTATTTAACACAGAAATGCAATTTTTTATGGTAAAATACTGGCAGCTGCGGTTGCCAGAACTTCACCATAGAAAATATGGTAAAGCTGTTTTTCCCATTACTGTAAAACCGTATGTAGAAACGTCTGTAAGTAGAGGTACCACTGTACTAACATTTATTTAATGTCGTTGAACAGTATATTGTCGAGTGACCCAGAGAAAGTTGGAATCACCTCAGTTCTATTGGATACATTTTCTCTGAGGCTGAGCCATGAAGGAGAAAAACTATTGGAAATTATGATCATTCCCTGTATTGGAATGATCAGTATTACCATTTCTTACTGATTTCCTGCATTACTAAATTTTATCATAATTCTTACTATTATTAATTAGAAATCACATTCCCAACAGTCACATTTATCACAACAACCCCAATAATCATGATTTCATTACCAAAGAATTTTACCACAGTTCTTACCTTATTGATTAGAAACCACAAGTCAAAATAATCATTACATTTCTGTTACTCTACTACACTGTGAGCGTAATCAGATCATAATTTGCAATAGTTTCTCTCCTTCATGGCTCAGCCTCAGAGAAAATTGATCCAATAGAGCTGGGGTGATTCCAACTTTCTCTGGGTCACTCGACAATATGTTCAATAAATCAAATCAAATTCTATATGAAGTCATATGTGGGGAAATATCTTTCTCTGACATCTTTAAAAATATGCTTTTATTATTTTTAATGGATTTTTATATGTAAAAATTAGCATTTTAGCTCAATAGCTTCCAGGTCATGTGATTAATTGACTCAAAATCAGCATGGGATTATAGTACTCCCCTGGCTGCATGAGATACGCCTCTTGTTTTTTTCATTTAAAACCTTTTATTATTTTTATGGATTTTTATATGTAAAAATTAGCATTTTAGCTCAATAGCTTCCAGGTCATGTGATCAATTGACTCAAAATCAGTGTGGGAAATAGTACTACTCCCCTGACTGCATGAGATACGCCTATTGTTTTTGCATTTAAAAGCTTTTTTATATTTAATGGATTTTTTATATGTAAAAATTAGCATTTTAGCTCAATAGCTTCCAGGTCATGTGATCACTTGACTCAAAATCAGCATGGGATTATAGTACTCCACTGGCTGCATGAGATCCGCCTCTTGTTTTTGCATTTAAAGGCTTTTATTATTTTTAATGAATTTTCATATTTAAAATTAGCATTTTAGCTCAATAGCTTCCAGGTCATGTGATCAATTGACTCAAAATCCGTGTGGGATTATAGTACTCCACTGGCTGCATGAGATACGCCTCTTGTTTTTGCATTTAAAAGCTTTTATAATTTTTAATGAATTTTTACATGTAAAAATTAGCATTTTAGCTCAATAGCTTACAGGTCATGTGATCACTTGACTCAAAATCAGCATGGGATTATAGTACTCCCCTGGCTGCATGAGATACGCCTCTTGCTTTTGCATTTAAAAGCTTTTATTATTTTTATGGATTTTTATATGTAAAAATTAGCATTTTAGCTCAATAGCTTCCAGGTCATGTGATCACTTGACTCAAAATCAGCATGGGATTATAGTACTCCCCTGGCTGCATGAGATACGCCTCTTGCTTTTGCATTTAAAGGCTTTTATTATTTTTAATGAATTTTCATATTTAAAATTAGCATTTTAGCTTAATAGCTGCCAGGTCATGTGATCAATTGACTCAAAATCAGTGTGAGATTATAGTACTCCCCTGGCTGCATGAGATACGCCTCTTATTTTTTTCTATTTAGGAATCTGTTCATAATTTTTAATGAATTTTCATATTTAAAATTAGCATTTAAGCTCAATATCTTCCAGGTCATGTGATCAATTGACTTAAAATCAGCATGGGATTATAGTACTCCCCTGGCTGCATGAGATACGCCCCTTGCTTTTGCATGTAAAAGCTTTTATTATTTTTAATGAATTTTCATATTCAAAATTAGAATTTTAGCTCAATAGCTTCCAGGTCATGTGATCAATTGAATGAAAATCAGCATGGGATTATAGTACTCCCCTGGCTGCATGAGATATGAGAGAGAATTAACCAGGTTCCTTCCATCAGGCTGACAGTTTTATGACCCTTTTATGACCTTTTATGACCTTATGACCCTTTTATGATTTTATGACCCCTGTCAGATCTGTCTCCGGGCAGTTTTATTGTTTCCGGGCAGTTTTATTGTTTATCTTGTCCCCTGCAGCTGTTTTAGTGTGTTAAACATTTAAAGTAAGTTAATAACACAGACCAATGTTTTTTTTTTTCAGAAACCTGACCTGTTTCATGTGTTAAACATTTAAGTAACAGTTAAAATGATCCATCCAGTTTCTTCTGCACGTCTTTCTCTCAGTATAATCGTGTTGTACACACTTTGGTGAATCCTGTAACGAGAGGAAAACATGTTTATTCATTCATTCATGTGTACATAATCCGGCTGCATAGAGCAATTTAGTAGTTACTGGTGTCTTGCTCTATATTGCAGTTAGTCACAGAATTTTTTAAGCACTTTAATTCTCACTATTCACTAATATCTTCTCCCCCTCCCCCCTCCCTGTTTCCTGTGTGCCTGTGTTCCTGCGTAAACAGTCACAGTTTTACGGACCATCCTCACGAATCTGTTTTTCCCGATTGCAAACTGGTAGTTTTATTGTGTTAAACATTTAAAGTATCAGTTAATACGATGCATCCACACTGCAAATTATTTGGTTTCTTACCAAGAAAAAAACTTAAATTTAGAAGCGTTAGATATTTTTCTTGTTTTAATAATTACTTTCTTATTTTAAGTCTCAGTATAATCTTATATCGAGTAATATTTTACTTTTCTGTCTCAACCAGGCAGAGAATCCTAAAATGAGACAATTAACACTTAAAATAAGATGTTTTACGTTTTTCCTCATCAAAATAAATCTTGTTTTAAGATTCAATAACCAATTATACCTTTCTTAAATCTAGAAACAAGTGTTCTCTACAATCTTAATTTAAGAAATCTTACCAAGATAAATTATCTTGCTGCATGGACAGATTTTTCCACTCGTTTTGAGTACCTTTTTCCTTAGTTACAGTGTTTTTAATCTTGTTTGAAGACCCTTTTCTGCAGTGCAGCTTTTATGCACGTCCTTCTCTCAGTAGAATCGTGGATTACCCACAAATTCAGTACTGGACAGACAGCGGAGCAGTTTTCTCCAACAGACTAGTTGAGCTTCTCTGTCACAAGGACAGATACAGGAAGTCGTTCCTGCCAACAGCAATTAAACTGTTTAACCAGTCACCTCTGGCTGGTAGAGAGCTCTCAGCTCCCTTTGACATTTAACTTGGACTAAGGTTTACACTATTCCACTTTAGTTGTTTAAGTTAAACTAAGCTCAATATGTCACTTGATCACACAGTCACTTTCATTGTACTGCATTGCACTGTAATATACCATATACCATCTTCTTGCACACATTTTGTTTATAATTTTGTTTATAATACTGTATATATATATATATATATATATATATATATATATATATATATATATATATATATATATGTACCATTTACAAGAGTACATTCATACTTTTTGTTTTGTCTTGGTGGTGGTCACTTTATACTTCAATGATGGAGTTTTCTGAAAAAAAATCACCTCCCTCTTCCACGGCTGGTGCAAGTGGCATATCCTTTCAGACCATGCCTTAGCCACACCCCTTGTCCTAGCTTAACCAATCCTATTCGTTAAGGCTTCACAACCTCCAATCACCAAGCTTCCTACAGTTCCATTAGTCCGTCTTAGCCACACCCAACACAAAAACCAACTTTCTGAACAAAGACTACTTCAGAAACAACTTTGAAACTTTGGCTAGCTTCTAGGAGTGTGCTGATTAATTTTTACACATTCGAATAAGCTCCAGTCAAGTTTATGTTCTATGAATCAATCAATACCAATACCAATCTATCCATAAGGGTTTTTAACACTATTGTCAATGACAGATTTTTATATTTGACTTTTAATGAATTTGCTAAGATTCTGAACAATTTTTCTGTATAGATTACCCGCAAACGATAATCTTTTTCATCAAAATTAAATCTTTACTCTTATAAGACAATACTAAGTACCTCAGGAACAGAGCAATGTTTTTTATGAAACCTGTTTTTCTTAACATGCCTACTTGTGTTTTTTTTTTAAACACTGCTGTTTAGAGGACCAGACGACTCGTAATGTCCTGACACACACGACTGTTGAAATGGAAGAAGGTGTGCTTTGTTTTTCACATAACTAGAAAGGTTGGTAGAACGATAGTTTTTAATCTCATGTTTTTAAAAACACTGTTGTTCACTCACATTGTCTCAGTACTCCTATCAATGAACTCTTGTTGAGTCTATCTGCTGTGAAAAAGGCTTCACAACCCTCAATCACCACGCTTCCTACAGTTCCATTGGTCCGTCTTAGCCACCCCACCACAAAAACCAACTTTCTGAACCATCGATAGTCCCATTGGTCCGCCTTAGCCACACCCACCACCAAAAACCAACCCAAAAAACCAACTTTCTGAACCATCGATAGTCCCATTGGTCCGCCTTAGCCACACCCACCACAAAAACCAACTTTCTGAACCATCGATAGTCCCATTGGTCCGCCTTAGCCACACCCACCACAAAAAACAACTTTCTGAACCATCGATAGTCCCATTGGTCCGCCTTAGCCACACCCACCACAAAAAACAACTTTCTGAACCATCGATAGTCCCATTGGTCCGCCTTAGCCACACCCACCACAAAAACCAACTTTCTGAACCATCGATAGTCCCATTGGTCCGCCTTAGCCACACCCACCACAAAAACCAACTTTCTGAACAAAGACTACTTCAGAAACAACTTTGAAACTTTGGCTAGCTTCTAGGAGTGTGCTGATTAGTTTTTACACACTCGAACTACAGTTCTTATATTTTACCGATGACTGAGAGGGAAAAAACAAAAAACAACAACAAAAAAAGAGAAGAAACCTCTTTTTTCTTAAGATGAAAAAGTGTACATGCCTACTTGAGTGTGCTCCTCTTTTTTTACCGTCAGGTTAAAAACTTGTTCTAACATGCTGTGTACATTTTGATACAAACTTCAGTGTATGTTTTTATATTTGACTTTTAATGAATTTTCTAAGATTCTGAACTATTTTTGTATAGATTACCACAAATGATAATCTTTTTTCATCGGAATTTAAATCTCCACTTTATAACACAATACTAATTCTCTCTGGCACAGTCCAACGGTTTCTCCATGCTACATACCATGCTGCAGCGGAGTACTTTGTCCTGGATCTTTTTCAATTCGGAGTGCGATCGCTTTCGTACTCTGCTAACCATTCCTTTAGTTGCATGGTGCGAAAAGATGGAGGAGTTTTCTGAAAAAATCACCTCCCTCTTCTTTGCCTTTTGTAACTGAAATAACGCTCTAGTGACGTGAAAAACTCTTTCCTTCTAGACCACCCCTTGACCACACCCCCTTTTCAGACCCTAACCAATCCCATTTGTTAGGGTTTCACCACAGCCACTCGCCACGCCTTTACCACTCCCACTTGCTACGCCTTCACCACTCCCACTTACGAAAACTGTTTAAAGAGAGGGTCTTTTTCTTCCTCCCAGACCATTGAAACTCTACAGCCTTTTAAAAGTCCTGAAGCCATTTGAAGACCCAAGGAAGAAACCATGCTGGCAATGACTCGTCTGAACACCCGCAGGCATTCAAGGACGATTCCTGAGATGTTGGAGTTGATCACAAAGTGGGCTCCGGAGCCTGCGGAGGAGATTGTGGTGGACACGTCTGAAACAGTATCTGAGGCTGAGGAGGTTGACCATTCACAGGGGTCACCTCCATTGTCTCCGATTCTGGGGATGGATGGATCATCTCAGAATTTGTCTCTTCTTCCTGATACCCCGGCGAGTCCGACCCCTCCTTCACCCGTGGATGAGAGTACGGTGGATGGGTTGATGTCAAGTTTGATCCTGAAACTGGTGAAAGCTGCATTCAACTATCTGCTCAAACTCCTCGTCAACAAGATCCGGAAAGAGGAATGCTATGGTTGCACAGTTGACCATCCAAGTCAGAGACAGCATGAGTGTTTGGACATCCTTGAAGAAGACTTCTTCGAAAGCAATGCTCGGATGAGAGAGATTAGAGAACGACTCCTTAACCGTAATTTCATTCCAGGCATCAACCAATTCTTGAACATGTATAACATCCATGTGGAGAAATCGAGAGTCTCAAAAATTGTAGAAACTCTGATGACCAACATACGTTACCCTGATGAGGAGGAGGATGACAACTTTCTGAGCGGAGACTCATTCAGAAACAACCTTGAGACTCTGGGTAGCTTCTGGGAGTGTGTTGAATAGTTTTCTACATGCCAGTACTACTGTTTTTTATATTTTAACGATACCCAAGAGGGAAAAAAAAAAAACATACAAAAAAAGAAGGAACCTCTTTTTCATAATAAGAAAAAGTGTACATGTTTTAAAGTTTTTAAAAACATTGTAGTTAGTCTTGTGTGATTTCTTTTTTAATTTACACGTGTTTTTATATTGACCCATGTTTTAAAATACTGTTGTTGTGTTTTTTTGTATTTACTCATGTTAGTTTTATACAGTTTTTCTATATAGCGTTGTTAGTTTTTTTTCTATATAGTGTTATTAGTTTCAAAATACAGTTGTTTACTCATACTGATGGTGAATAAAAAACTTCAACTAAGTACTTTTGTCCTCATTTGTGTGTCAGCATGTCAGTGAAACACTTGATGAAAAGAGTTTATTACGATCCTGCACATCCGGGCGGTTTCGGTGGTGTAGAACGACTCCGTTGTGGGCTGCAAGATGAAATGGGTGAGTCAGTCAAGCTGGAAAATGTGAAAGATTTTTTATCCGAACAAGATTCTTATACTCTTCACAAACCAGCCCGGATACATTTTCCGAGAAACAGAGTTTTTGTCTCACGTCCTTTATTCCAATTCCAAGCTGACCTATGTGATATGCAAGCTCTAGCTCAGCATAACAATGGGTATAATTATTTATTAACGGTCATAGATGTATTTTCCAAGAAGGCCTATGTACGGGCCTTGAAGAGAAAAAAACTGCTGCCCACCGGTGTATAAACTCAAAGATTATGATGGGTGGGGTGTATTCATTCTTGAATTTCCTCTTATGAACACCCGTAGAACGTTTACCGTACAAGTTTTGGAGCACTTGTGAGGTATTTTCCTTATTGACCTGTATAGGGGTCATTTTAATGCTACTATGATAACTATAATTATATAGCTTTTTACCAAGTTCTGTAACACATCGAGGCTGGGCCGGAGTGGGCCCTTTTCTCAGTCCGGGAATTTAATTCAAATTCAGGCCACTCTGATACGGAGGACAAATTTGAGTACATAGAAAAAGATAAAACAAAAAACAAATCTCTCACAATGCCTTTTATTTTTGGGGTGTGGCTAAGGCATGGTCTGAAAGGACAGTGTGTTTCTCATCACTAAGCATTATGCCACTTGCACCAGCCGTGGAAGAGGGAGGTGATTTTTTTCAGAAAACTCCTCCATCTTTTTTCACACCAGGCTAGGAATAGCGAGCAGAGTACGAAAAGATCCAGGATACAGAGTACTTCGCAGAAGTAGGGTATCTAGCACAGAAAAACTATTGGTTTGTGCCTGAGGTAATTAGTATTGTGTTATAAAAGTGGAGATTTAATTTTGATGAAAAAGATTATCATTTAGAATAGAAATACTTTATTGATCCCCGGGGGGGGGGAATTCTGTCATTACAGTAGCAAGATTGAAGTATAAAGTGACCACCACCAAGACAAAACAAAAAGTATGAAAGTACTCTTGTAAATGGTATATATATATATATATATATATATATATATATATATATATATATATATATATATATATATATATATATATATATATATATATAGTATTATAAACAAAATTATAAACAAATGTGTGCAAGAAGATGGTATATGGTATATTACAGTGCAATGCAGTACAATGAAAGTGACTGTGTGATCAAGTGACATATTGAGCTTAGTTTAACTTAAACAACTAAAGTGGAATAGTGTAAACCTTAGTCCAAGTTAAATGTCAAAGGGAGCTGAGAGCTCTCTACCAGCCAGAGGTGACTGGTTAAACAGTTTAATTGCTGTTGGCAGGAACGACTTCCTGTATCTGTCCTTGTGACAGAGAAGCTGAACTAGTCTGTTGGAGAAACTGCTCCGCTGTCTGTCCAGTACTGAATTTGTGGGTAATCCACGATTCTACTGAGAGAAGGACGTGCATAAGAAGCTGCACTGCAGAAAAGGGTCTTCAAACAAGATTAAAAACACTGTAACTAAGGAAAAAGGTACTCAAAACGAGTGGAAAAATCTGTCCATGCAGCAAGATAATTTATCTTGGTAAGATTTCTTAAATTAAGATTGTAGAGAACACTTGTTTCTAGATTTAAGAAAGGTATAATTGGTTATTGAATCTTAAAACAAGATTTATTTTGATGAGGAAAAACGTAAAACATCTTATTTTAAGTGTTAATTGTCTCATTTTAGGATTCTCTGCCTGGTTGAGACAGAAAAGTAAAATATTACTCGATATAAGATTATACTGAGACTTAAAATAAGAAAGTAATTATTAAAACAAGAAAAATATCTAACGCTTCTAAATTTAAGTGTTTTTCTTGGTAAGAACCAAATAATTTGCAGTGTGGATGCATCGTATTAACTGATACTTTAAATGTTTAACACAATAAAACTACCAGTTTACAATCGGGAAAAACAGATTCGTGAGGATGGTCCGTAAAACTGTGACTGTTTACGCAGGAACACAGGCACACAGGAAACAGGGAGGGGGGAGAAGATATTAGTGAATAGTGAGAATTAAAGTGCTTAAAAAATTCTGTGACTAACTGCAATATAGAGCAAGACACCAGTAACTACTAAATTGCTCTATGCAGCCGGATTATGTACACACGAATGAATGAATAAACATGTTTTCCTCTCGTTACAGGATTCACCAAAGTGTGTACAACACGATTATACTGAGAGAAAGACGTGCAGAAGAAACTGGATGGATCATTTTAACTGTTACTTAAATGTTTAATACATGAAACAGGCCAGGTTTCTGAAAAAAAAAAAAACATTGGTCTGTGTTATTAACTTACTTTAAATGTTTAACACACTAAAACAGCTGCGGGGGACAAGATAAACAATAAAACTGCCCGGAAACAATAAAACTGCCCGGAGACAGATCTGACAGGGGTCATAAAATCATAAAAGGGTCATAAGGTCATAAAAGGTCATAAAAGGGTCATAAAACTGTCGGCCTGATGGAAGGAACCTGGTTAATTCTCTCTGATATGCCTCTTGCTTTTGCATTTAAAAGCTTTTATTATTTTTAATGAATTTTCATATTTAAAATTTGAATTTTAGCTCAATAGCTTCCAGGTCATGTGATCAATTGAATGAAAATCAGCATGGGATTATAGTACTCCCCTGGCTGTATGCGATATGCCTCTTGTTTTTGCATTTCAAAGCTTTTATTATTTTTAATGGATTTTAATATGTAAAAATTAGCATTTTAGCTCAATAGCTTCCAGGTCATGTGATCAATTGACTCAAAATCAGTGTGGGATTATAGTACTCCCCTGGCTGCATAGATATGACTCTAGTTTTTGCATTTAAAAGCTTTTATTATTTTTAAATGTATTTTTCATGTAAAATTGAGCATTTAAGATCAATAGCTGCCAGGTCATGTGATCAATTGACTCAAAATCAGTGTGGGATTATAGTACTCCCTTGGTGACATGAGATACGCCTCTTGCTTTTGCATTTAAAAGCTTTTATTATTTTTTATGGATTTTTTTATATAAAAATTAGCATTTAGCTTAATAGCTTCCAGGTCATGTAATCAATTGACTAAAATTCTGTGTGGGAATATAGTACTCCCCTGGCTGCATGAGATACACCTCTTGCTTTTGTATTTAAAAGCTTTTATCATTTTTTATGGATTTTTATATGTGAAAATTAGCATTTTAGCTCAATAGCTTCCAGGTCATGTGATCAATTAATTTAAAACCAGCATGGGATTATAGTACTCCCCTGGCCACATGAGATACACCTCTTGTTTTGCATTTAAAAGCTTTTAAATGCAAAAACAATCCAATAATAAAAATCCATTAATTACAAACAATAATTCAAATCCATTATTTTTAATGGATTTTAATTTGTAAAAAATTGGCAATTTTGCTCAATAGCTTCCAGGTCATGTGATCAATTGACTCAAAATCAGTGTGGGATTATAGTACTCCCCCTGGCTGCATGAGATACGCCTCTTGTTTTTGCATTTAAAAGCTTTTATAATTTTTAATGAATTTTTTTACATGTAAAAATTAGCATTTTAGCTCAATAGCTTCCAGGTCATGTGATCAATTGACTCAAAATCAGTGTGGGATTATAGTACTCCCCTGGCTGCATGAGATCCGCCTCTTGCTTTTGCATTTAAAAGCTCTTATTATTTTTTAATAAATTTTTATATGTAAAAATTAGCATTTTAGCTCAATAGCTTCCAGGTAATGTGATCAATTGATTTAAAATCAGTGTGGGATTATAGTACTCCCCTGGCTGCATGATATACTGTTAGGAATCTTTTTTGAAAAGATTTTAACAGCGTGTTCTTTGCTGGAAAGGAGAGTCTTGGTCGGTATTACAAGTACAACACAAATGTTTAATTGCAATAAACGTGATACAGGGTACCTCGGGCCCTGTGAGCTGTTCCAGATGGCTCTTGTCTAGTTGAAGGGACATAAACACCGGGTCCTCTGCCTTTTCTGGCCGGACCCGCCCATGAATGGACTCCCATGGAACGAGAGCACCCCAATTGGGCCAGATAGGTACCAGTGGACGAAGTGCAGTAGAGTATGTTAAATTGTGTTGATAAAAATTGCTAATTATGTGAGCTTCTGATATAGTTGGCCTGTACCCCCTAAAAAATGATGGGTTAAAAACAACCCAATTTGGTTTATTTTTTAACCCAACACCTGGATCAATATTGGACCAACCCAACGGTAGTTAATTCAACACAACAAGATGGGTTAGCTGTTTTTACCCAATGGATGGGTTAACAAATTTAATCCAGTTGTTGGGTCAAATTAATTTCTGCCCTGGGTCAAATCTACCAAATGAAAGGGTTAAATATTTTGCTCATATTTAATCTAATGTTGGGTCAAATTAATATGAGCCTCGGGTCAATTTTACAATTAAAAGGGTTAAATATTGTGTCCACAAATAATCCAATGTTGGGTCAAAATAATTACAATTCTGTGTTACTTCAACTACACATACGTATTAATTATTCTGCCAATTATGATTAATTAATTAATAGAATACTCATATCTTGTAATCAGCTTAATTAAAACCCCTTTTAAAATGCATCCTATACTTAATCAAATATAGCAGTTCATGCAGTAATCACTTGTAAACAATGTTATTATATTTGAACATTTTTTTATTTTATATTTGTAAAATGCAATAGTGCAAATCTTCTTCTTTATCAATAATAAGCAGTTTGTAAACTGTAGACAGTAGCAAAACAATCAAACTGGTAAAACATCAAGCAATCTCAGAAAATGTGTGAACAGCTGAAAGGGGAACATATGTACAGTAGGAGGGGTGACACACATACATACTGCTTTTGACCCACAACAACCCACAAAAAAAAAAAAAAAAAAAAAAAAAAAGCAGCAAAAGAAATTAAATGAAGTCCACGAGTCCCAACTTACTTGCAAGCAAGTATTGCAGCACGCAGAAACTTGACAGGCTTTGACTCGTCTCCGCCCATCTCGTACACTGCATTCTGTAGGAATTGCCATATTGGAGCACACTGCTTTGGGTATTCGATGTCGAAGATGTAAAAAACTTTAAAACAGACATCGACGGCCTGAAGCAAAGTCTTCTGTTCCAAAGCCTCCCCACACAGAATGACAAACGCCTGGGACGAGTTGCGGCCGTCATTTCCCAGCGACAGGACATAGGGGTATGGCCTTGATGCCCTTGCTTCCTCGAGGTACTCCACCAAGTTTGTTCCAATCTAAAAAAGAAGAAGAAAAAAAATAAAAAAAAAGAGATAAATCCACCAAGCAAAGAGTAAGCAAGATCTGATGTTCACCGATCATTCTAAACTTAGAACTAAACTTAGAACTACCCCTATGTTGGCTCTGTATTTGGACCACTGTTTTACACGTACAACAAATCTCTTTGCCAAAAATAGCTGATCAACCAGTTCACAACATGTCACATTGCAAAGTAAAGTTTGGAAAACAAAGAGCTTGCAGATCTGCTATTTTTGCCAAATGCTAATCCATTGATGCTGGGTTTACATGGTAAGAATCAACATTTCCCTTTAGATATGAAGACAGACTTACAGCCTTACGGTCAATGAAGGCTTGGCTGGACTCCTCAATTGTGTGGCGGCAGACCTTTCGTCCAACTTTATAAACTGTTGGCGGAAGCAGTGATGGTAGCTGACTCAGGGCCAGTTCCCCCAAACAATCTGTAGGAAGACGATTGGATATCAATCAATAAGTGGAATGGCAATATACAAGTTATATCACCCATAACATTGATCGTATCGATCTTGCTATCAAAACAGTAAGTAAAATTCCATGAATAACTTCCTTAAATCATGCAAGTTAGTAAGCCAGCCACATTTTGATTGTTTAGGGGGTGAACCAGTCGCTGAAGACTGACTCTTTGGCAATGCCCATCTGAGGAACTGCTGCAGTGGGAAGGGGACTCCCTTTTTTTTTTTTTTTTTTTTTTTTTTTTTTACAGGTGTTTCAGTCAGGTGGGCAGGCTTTAGAGATTTTGTTAGACATAATTTCTGTTAGGGTTAGGCATAGGCAAAATTTTACAGAGGTTAGGATTAGAGTTAGGTTTAGGCATATCTGATTGAAACACCTGTAAAAAAGGAAGTCCCATGTGACTTGGTCAGTTAGTAGCAAAATAAAACACCATTTACATATTCTGCTGTACAACAACAATAATGTATCACCAGATGATAAGCCATCCAGCGAAGACTTAAGCTTCCCCTCCCGTTTCGCCAGGTACAGGATCTTTTCTGCAAACAGCGGCAGCCAGGTCTCAAAGAGCTTTGGTGCAGCCTCCCCATGCAAGACCATAAAGTCTTGTGTAATCTAAAAAAAAGAGGAAAAACAAATTCAATGTGGCAGCAGCTGACATACCGATAAAGATTGTTGTTATAAACAATGCACTCTCATTTGTTAAAGTATACTCTTTCCCAACATACCATGCCTGGAGTGGTGAGATGTGGGAACTCCTTAGAGATCTCCCCAATGTCCCACTGGTTCTCTCGTATCAACTTCGCCCTGTTTGATGAAAAAATAAATGAAGGCGCCACAGGTTCAAATTGATTGAATACTTTAATGTTTTTCAGTAAGTAAAGCAGTACAATTACGGTGGCACAGTGGCGCAGTCTGGGGTACTTCTGTACCTGATAGCTGTGTTGGATTCCCGCTAGGGGATGCTGTGGGCGCTGCTGGCTTGTGCCCACACCCTAAGGTGGGGTCAGCAAGAATGCCTTTCTGTGTGGAGTGTGCATGTTCTCCCTGTCTCTCCTTGGGTATGTATTCCCAATAAAAAACACACGCAACGGTTGGAAAAAAAAGGATTGCAAACACTGTGGGTTTAAAACATATTTAAAAGTAAAGCAGTACAATTGAACAAGAATGTTGATAACAAAAAAAGGCACTGAGAGAAATTGCAGATAGGCACTCTTTCAGTTCAGTTTTGAGGGAGGTTAAGGGGTTGCACTTTATTGATGGCTGGTGGTAGGTGTTCCACATTTTAAGCCATCCCACCCGAGCATAATAAACAAGGGTTTAGTCAGTTGTTTTGAGAGGTCTGTAACTCAGATTTTAATAATTTTGCTGATGTGTGCATATGAGGCACATGCATAAGTAAATGACACTGGATGAGTGATGGAGCTAGTGTCCTCAGTGTATTCCTACTGACCTGTACACTGCTGAGCATGTGTTGCTCCACCTGGCTGATAGGCTGCACATTGTTTCGCAGTCATTCTTTGAGTTGCATGGCTCTTTCTTCTGTTATGGTGGAGTCTATAAAAAGTACACAAGTATATTACCAATTGGTAAATTACATGGTTCTATTGCTTCAATAAATTATTCAGTAGAAACAATTACCTGGTATGTGTGTTCTTCGAACACCACCTTCGTCATTTTGTGGTGCTCTCTGTCCCGTGCTCCGTGGCCCTCTGCTCTGTGATCTCAGCCTTTTTCTGATGTTCCGAAGTCTCTCTTCAAGAAATCCAGCGGCTGGGTGTTTGTTCCGTCCAGGGGTGTACCAAGTTGCCTGTCAAGAAATGAAAAGAGAAGAGTCACATTTTCATTTTGACAGCATGACCACCAGATGTGGTTTAAACAGGTGTTGTGTGTGTGCGTCTGTCTGACAACACCAGGCATCAAACAGCACAGCACTTTGGTACTGGGAGATGAATTATATTGTGTCCACTGTAGAACTGACTATTTTAGCGTCATTCTTCTATAAAATGTTGATTACTCACATGGCCGCTACTTGAGTCGTCTTTCAAGAATGGAAATGCCTGTATCAAGGCCATCGCCAAGGCTGTTTTGGTCTCAGCAGTAGGACTGTAAACACAAAAATGAAATTACCAGTCAAGTCAAAACAGATTTTAAGTATTGCTCAAACATGTGATCACTTCACATGGTATCAAACACGACACATATGCATATCTCCTATGGGCCGTTCTGTCTGAGACATTAGCAGTGGGGTTGCCAGTCTCTGTGCACATCCTGTGACGTTGTACTATGGACAGTGACACAAAGCCAGACATAGGAGTGGTTATCTCTGCCCAAACACACTACTGTACATGTGTTATGTCCTATCTAACCTTTCCACAGAAAGAAGATTTAAATGCACATAATATACAGGTAAACAAAAATAACAACAAAAACACTGTTTTGAAGTACCTGTCTCCAAACCTTTCCATGAGGTGAGCTACCAAAATACGGACAAGACAACGTCTGTCCTTGATAATTAGTAAATTCTCCTCATCAGCTCACTTCAGGATCTGCTTGCCTTCAAGAGAGCCACTGAGAATCTGGCGGATATCCTGAAGAAATTGCAGAGATAGCGTGTCGGATATTATTATTACTCTTTAGTGTTGATTAAAGGAAAAAGTGAAAACCCAGTCTTAAAATGTGAGCTTACAAATTGCGGAATTATGTGGATGGTTTGTGGCATCACCACAGCTGGTACCACAGGTGCTGCATGGTCTCCCATGGAGGTTGTGGCCGTTGGCGTTTGGTCCTCCGTCCCTTCTGACGTCCCTTCCTCCATGAGGGGTTGAGGTGTGGCGGTTGGGTGGACATCTGTAGCTGGCACAGCTGTTCCAATCTAAAAGGAAACCCAGGTTAATGTAACAAACAGTGACTGCCACCTTGAATTACAGTATTGGCATCATTAATGTAAATTAGTGTGCAACACCACACTGCACAAGTGGACTCTGAAGACTGCATACATCCTCTATGCCAAAGTTTTGATGAATTTGGAAACCTGTGGATTGTAGTACAGTCCACTTTTAGTGTCCACATGGTTTATATATTTGACCCCATATCAGACACAGAACCACTCAGTAACACTTCACTTGACAGAAAGAAAAAGGTGACTTGTTTGCATTCTTGCAAACCTGTGATGAATAACATAACAAAAATGTGGCCTTTTAGATTAATAAATGACAGTGACTACTACTGTATTGACGCTGTTGGGTGTATGCCCACATTTATTCCTATTATTCTTAAATTTAGCTAATAGCTGACCAACAAGTTCACAAGACGTCACATGTGACTAAAACAGACAGAAAAGAAAACACTGAATGCATAAAAGCAGTGTTTTTGGCAGTAAAACACCATAGCTATTGGTGTGAAAACTTAAGTGATTTAGGTCATAATCAAGAAAACCATGGAAAATGGTAAGATATCAGCTCTTAAATAAAACTCTTATGAGCAATCTTTGTGGTTATCGTTATGTTTGTCCAAACAAATGTACCTTTAGTTGTACCGGGCATTAAAATGAACAAGAAACTGCAGAAAACAAGGGTGGTCTAATAATTTTTTGGTATATTCCTATGTGTGTATATATATATATATATATATATATATATATATATATATATATATATATATATATATATATATATATATATATATATATACACACACACTATACACTGCCCAACAGCAACAATATGTAGACACATTGATATTTAATAAAAAATACTTACTGTACAATTTATCACATTCCAGTAGTTATTTATAGAGACATCCCAGTATTCCCGTAACAGCATCCCTGTAGTCCAGAAGCTCATCCCATACGAGAGGCCATTTTTCCCAATCCTGATCATCCACATGGAAAAGGCACCTTTTAAGCAGCATTTATAGGTAACCACTAAACAACTATGGGGTGGGGGGGTGGGGGTCGGGTCTTATTGAGAAATAAACCTATGTACAAATGATATTTACAAAGTGGTATAGATACTGTACATAACTGGTAGCAGTAAGCAGATTTTCTAAAAAAGTCTATAGCGCAGTGAAATGTAAAAGCTGTCATCATGCTCCCTCAATGACTTGACTGCATGGAGGGGATGGTGATCAATCAGATCACTCACATCAACAGCTGCCAAAACTTGCGTGGGAATCACACTGTATGCAAAGAAATGCCTATCAAACCATTTTGTTTCCCACTTTTCCACAACAAGTTTTATTGTTGGTGTGTGTGATGTTTGGTCTAGTACCAAAATGGTCTTTATGACACCAAACTGGGGTTCCCCATCTGAATCATAAGACAGGAATACAGTCATGCCTGCTCAATAATCCATTCCTTTAAAGGTAACAATGGCTGGTTCATACAATTCGCTGAAAAGTGGAATGCCAGTCAGACCACTTTGGATGTCTTTAACTCCCTCAATGTTGGCAAGAAAGGTTGAGTATCCAGGACCAACTTCAGTATTGTGGCTCATCACAGTTCCACACAGCAAATTGTAGCACTGCACTATCTGATGGCGAAAGGCCATGGTTTTGCATATGTTTCTGAAATTGCATGTAACATTGCTGACCTGTTTAAAGAAATTGTGCTTTGCTTCGAACCTCATAGCCCAGAACTGAATCAGCGGTCCGAGCTTCTGAATGGCTCTCGGGTAATGGAGCATGAAGTGGTGTTTTGGCCTCAAATTATGGTCAGGATAGAGCTCCAGGAAGAGAGTGTGGTGTTCTTCAATGACCTTGGCTAAGTACAGTGATGCTTCAATAGTCAGAGAAGGAGAGAAGATGAACTCCATACATGACAGTAGAAGTAGGAGGAGTTTCCATTCCTTACTATGCTCAGGGATCAGGTCACCTATCATTGTAGGCAGCAACCTAAGTAGGCACCACACATTTGAGCTGCTGACTGCCGCATAGCACCTTCAACGTTTTTTAGATCACTCTGGCTAATTACAGAGGGTATGTTACCCTTATCAACAAAGCCATAGTCAAAGCTTGTAATTCTGTAGTTAAGCTTGTCAAGTGTTAGGTGTTTCTGCTCAATCAGGGAATTCAACACAAGTTTGACTTCTAGTGGGCCTACGCCTTCAAGTATATCATGCATGATGTCAGGTGCCATGTTGTCGGTTGCATGATAGAAAGACAGTTCATTCAAGACACTGTCTCTCTTCAGGCCTGTAAGTTTTGGGTTGGCTGTGAGCAAATCCGCTTCATGACTACTGAGATCACTCAAGAGAGTAGGATCTTCCACTGTCTGAGACCTCAGGATATCCTTGTGTGCTCTGCAAAACCAACACACATAATTTCCAGAGAAGCTTTCAGTATAGCCAAGCATGACATTCAATCCCAAATTATCTCCCACTACCTGAACCACTGTAAACTTCACAACACCTTGGAAGTTGGGGGTATCAACAGTGATGCCATCCCTCTCGAGACACTTAATCTCTTCCACTATAGGGCGCAGCACTGCATCAAGGCCATAAGTCTTTGCGTCAAGGGATTCGTACACTGCTAAAAGAAAGTGAGACTGCAAACGTGATAGCAGGTGTGGTGGCAAGCTCTTTAGGGTGAAATATATAAATCCCAACCTGTGAACTGCAGTCTTACTGCCCAGCGGGTTCACAGTCTCCACATCATCCTGGTAAATCACAATTGGGATTGAAACCTCTTTTAACAACAGTGGATGTGTTTTACAAAAATCTCCATCAAACAAATCTTGAAGAGCATCACTCTCCCTTTGCTGCCAATCTAGCATGGCCTGTAAAACCCCTAGAATTTCATGTATCTTGGTTAGGAGTTGCTTTAGCGGAATACGGTGATATGAGTCAGGAACTGTGACTTGCCGGACAGTGCCAGTGGCTGAGGCCCTTTGCTGCACAATGGACAGCCCTAGCGCCCTAGGGAAAGTCTGCTCCACTGGCTCTATTAGGAATCCGGAATGAGCAAAATATTCCTTTTGTTTATAATCAGTTTCCAGTCCCTTGAAAGGCTCGGCTAATAATGAGAACTCCACGCCAAGCTCCTGTACCTTTTGGGATTGATCAAGACCAAAATGGCAAAATAAAGACATAGTCTTTGATTCTAGTTTGCTCACAATGTCACCAATTAAACTAGAGGTGTGTTGAAGCATAAAGTTTAAGTTGGAGTATGTCAAATTAGATTTAGACCTCAGATGAGCTAAAAAAAAAAAAAAAAAAGGGCTACCCGGTTGGTCATGTCCACTTGCCCTAGTTTCCTCCCATTCATCTTCTTCCTCAACTTCCTCATCTCCCTGTACTGGCTGAGAAAACTGTGTGTGAACAGGCTGGGCTGGACCTTCAGGGGGATCATCAAGAGTATGTTCACTTTGGCTTAAATGCTCCCTTACTAGGTGTCTTCTAAAAGACCTTATGAAGGAAAACCTACCTACCACAACTAGGTTCACTACACTGGAAATATGTTGATGAATGGTTTACATGGTGTACTAAACGTAAATGTGTTAAAAGACTCTTGGCATCACCTGGAATTTGCCTTTTGCATTTAAAGCAAATAAATGCCATCTGCCCACTAATTTGACCAAATCCTCAGAAATAATAATATAGTGTTGGGTGTGGGGTGGGGGGTAACTTCTCACGTCTGCACGTCTTAACTACTTACAATACCTCTAAAATGTTTTAAGAACTTGAGCCTGGGGCCAGCTCTGGGGATTAGGGGCCTTATCTTGCACCTCCTGCTGCTACCCAATACCCACTACCCATTACCTGCAGATTTCAGATTTAGGAGCCTCTGCCAACGGCAAACGCAATCTTCCACCTCCCAAAACCTGCTACCCATTATGCCGACTCCCTTAAGCACATTGTGGGCGTGGCAATGGGAGTGTCTCTTGCGCTTTCCACACAAATTCGGTATCTTGCGGTACCTGTATCTTGCAGGTTTTGGGTATTGGGTAATGGGTGGTCTGACCACCCATTACCCAATACCCAAAATCTGCGAGATACCAGTAGGGGGAGGAAACGAGGAGATCACAGAACTCTGTTGTGGAGTTTCTTGTACTGTGCTCGTATCCCTCTGATCCTCTCCTTGCGCTCGGAACACCTGAGATGCGCTCAGTGGTAGAAGGTAGATGTCATCATACCTGTTCCTCTGGCTCAATGCTCATCCAATGATCCGTTCTGCAGTATTTTAAAAAGCACCGCTCCCAGCGGCTATGCGTCTTGGCGCAGCTGTGCGTCTTTGCGCAGGGGATATGTTCAAGATAACTCAAAAAGTTATGGATGGATTTTGATGACATTTTCAGGAGTTGTCAGAAATGTGAAAAGGAAGAACTGATTTTATTTTGGGTGTGATCCGGAAGAAATCCTGGATTCTGGATCACTTTCAAATTTTCAATAACATTTCGCTGTTTAGTTGTTTCTTGAACCCTAAAGCAACCACAATGGAGACTGGAAGGGAGTTCTAGAATTTTAAGAGTTTAATTCTCTCAGATGTAAAAAAGGAGGATTCAAGGGTTGGCAGCCAAACCAACAATCCAGGGGACGATGAAGGCAAGGAGGTGACACTGCGAATGGCTGGATCAGGCGTTTCTATGGGAAGATCTGGCGACGAGTCTGGTTGAATGATGACTGAATAGGTACAGGTGTGCAGTGCCACACCTGGGCTGCTCGTCGGATGGGAAGGTGAAACATAGGTGGATCTGAATGTCTCTGTAGAGGATTGAAGGTGGCGCAGTGGGTTGTGCGCAGGAGCCCCAGAGGTGGAAGGTTGCGGGTTCACAACCCAGCTTGGGACCGTAACATACGCTCAATGGGGCTGGAAATTTTGTTTCTCAACATCTCCGTTAATTATTGCCCACAGCTCATTAAATTTTACTCAGGTATTGACAATGAAAACCTCTATAAAATTTCAGAGGCTGATCCGGATCTGACCCAGAAGGCGGATTTTATCGCAATCTGTAAATCACTATATGGGAGAACTGTTGTGCTTGGTGGAGGTCTGTGCGCTCCGAGTGCTTTTCTAGTTTAGAAATGCTTTCCTGGAAGTTCACCGGCTCTATTTTTTTCTGAGCAGTTTGTTGGAACTTCTTGGAGTACAAAAGAAATGATTAAATCATTTGCTCCACATTAGTTAGAGCTAGTTATGTATATATCAGTGCAGAGGAGGAGGAGGAAGAAAAAGGAGGAAGCTCTACAACAGAGTCCCAGACCAGCTGCCCATGAGAGCTGCTCTGATCTGGGTGAAAAGACGCTCCATAGCAGTTTGCAGGTACCGCAACCTGCTCTTAAAGGCAATGGCTACTGACGCACTGATTGGTTAAACAGGTGGAACGCCCTAACCACTCCCATGCATAATGTGTGCATAATATAGTGGTTGGTGCAGGTAAGATCGTGGGTTTCGGGAGGTGGAAGATTGCGTTCTTTGTGGGGGAACGCCCCTCCTGCCACCTGCTATCCCTTAATATCAGGTTTAGGAGGTTTGGTGCAAGATAGGGCCCTAGGTCTTTGATGATCGCCTCATCTAAAAGAAGAAAGCTCTCCTTATCAATTCCCTCCTCTGAAAGACAAGAATCACAAAATGCAAAGACATCTTAATTATTTTTAAATGGAGAACAGAACAGCAAAAACTATATGGGGCTAATTACATGGAATACATATGGGGCTGTTACGATTAGGATATTTTAAATGAAAATTAACTGTCTCTAAAATAATTGCAATTAATGATGTAATTGTGCTTTTATCGTTGGCATATACATTTCCTTTTGTCTCGTAGGATTTTAAGTTGCACATGGCAGATATGACATATAACCTAATTATACAATTAAACATATTTGACAACTTTAAAAAGAAAAAAGAAATAGCTCACAACTTGTTGTGAACTTGTAGATCACAATTGATCACAATTTGAGTAACAGTTAATCGTCATGTAAAATGTCCTGATCATGACAGCCATAGCTAGGTGTGCTGTCATGATCATTTCAGCACAGCTACAGAGCCTATTTCAATGAATGGTTTGGTCAGAATAACTATCTGATGTAGTGTAACAATACTGTATTTCACTCAAATTATGTATCCGTCTTTTTTGGGGGGAGACTACTCTGTGTACCACCAGAGGGAGGCTGAAGTACCACCAGTGGTGCACACGTACCACAATAATTTAAGTGTTCTCACCTTTAAAACTATCAATAAGATCAGGTAGCTGCCACTCTGTCAATAGCTCTTCCACAAAGTTGTCCATAGAGCTGAAACAAAAACAAACAGGGGACAACATTAGGAGCTTTATTAAAAAGTAGAAAGAACAAAATATAATGATAATTAAAATTGCATGACTCATTGCAATTTACTCAGCTGATGAAGCTACTATAACTGCCAAACAAACACATGGAAACAATTGATATGTACAGGTCCATTTGGTTCCATTTTTACACTCTCAGTTAGGATGGTCCTTGAAATGAAGAACTTTGAGAACCACTGTGCAAAACTACATAGAACAGAGCCTTCAATAGTATCATTGGTAACACCTGTGAAGGAAGGGACCCAAATTCTTCACAAAACAAAAGCTAACATTGCTACTGTGCAGAGCCAGTTTCAGTGAGAGAAAGTAACTATTGTGTCCATGGTGGATTTTATCAAACAAGCTCTTCACATATAGAGGATAAACTTCCCTTACAGCTGCAATGCTTGTGGGTTTAATGTCATTTAATACTATTTGATAGCACTTTTCTGTTTAGATACATTTAGCTGCCAATTATTGCATATGCAACTCAATATTAAACATGAACAAAGGTTGGCGACTACAACTACAACCACATGAGCAAACACAACATCAGGCAATATATTTTAGGCAACTATATAATTGCTTTAACCAAATGTAAAACAAGCTAGCATTGCTATGTTTGGCGTCGACGCGACGCAGAAGTATAAATCGGCCTTTAGTCTTGGTCAAGTTGTCTACACAACGGAGGGGGTAATTCGCTTCTTACCAACAGATTAATAAGGTTCATATTGTCAATATTGTCATGTTATGAACTATCAAAAATACTAACAGGAATCTTCGTCTTGACTTATTCTCGATATCAGCGTGACGTCACGAACCATGTAATCGGCCTTGGTTACAGCGCGAAGGGGCAAACAACATTGTATCCAGCTCGCTCCAGCTTGTATTCGCTCGCAGTTCCTTCAGCTATTTCGCGTCTTTATTGTTTTTTTTAACTTTCTTTGGTGAGAGTCACGGTTGCCTGTGGTGGCGATCATGGCTTACCTATATCAGAATGAGTTGAAGCCAGAGGCTTTAGCGAGGTATAAAGCCAAATTGGATTCGCTAATTCGCTATTTTTCCGATGTGTATCATCAGTGTTAATATTATACTATAATAACTCCATGGTGAAATATTGCTGCTGGGGACCTGCAACAGTGACTCGAAGTGTCCAGAACGTTTGGAGGAGGCATTTTTATTTCCTTTCCCAAACCAAAACAAACGCTGGAGAATGCAGCTGTATGTTCAGTTATGTGTTCGTCCACACAATCAACTGAACGTGGGGAAAGTTACAAAACACACCCTACATTTACTCAAAGGTAAGTTTACTTTATTTATTAGATGATTGATTTAATCACCATTTAGTAAAAGTAATTATATGATTTAGCAGCAGGGAGGGTGATGAGTTCTCTGTTAGCATTAGCTCCGGTCCAACACCAGAGCTATGTTAACATCAGACAGTCGCAGCATTGTATTAATATAATTAATAAAGTGACGTTAACATCACTAGCCTCACCTTATACCTAACAAAATAAATATCCAGGGCCATATATATTAGTAGACAACGAGGTAGGCTTATAGCTGGCTAGCGAGCTCTGGTCCATAGTAGAGAAATCATTGACACTGTGGACCAGAGCTAATGCTAACGGAGATATGTTTTCATTCATCACCCTCCCTGCTGCTAAATCAAATTACTTTTACTAAATTATTCCCTTTCCATGGAGAAAGGGAATAAAAAATGCCCCCTCCAAACGTTCTGGACACCTCGAGTCACTGTTGCAGGTCCCTAGTAGCATTTTTTTTTAGCGGACCTCAACGATCTATAATGGGGCCTCCCCAAACACATCAAAATATTAGATCTAAACATAGAAATTAAAAACTAAAATATCTTGAAAAATCAGATTTCTTACCTGTTACAAAGTGTGCTGATAAAACATACGCGTAGTCTGATTTGGGCACCCATAATTTCCCTGGAGTATCTTCGTCTGCTCTGTTAATAGCGAGCAGCTATTTTCTTCTTCGTTCAGGCTCAGTAGCCTCGCTAGGAATCATATAAAATGACAAAAGTGACTGGCGAGCAACATTGATGGTGCAGTTGAACAAACAACAGTTCTTCACCATCTTTCCCCCTATCGTAAACTGCACGAAATCAGAAAAAACAGGCACAAAATGCAAAATGCATCGGCTTTGCCAGCAACAGTGAGCGATTGTTTGCCCCTTCGGACTGGTTGCTATGGCCCGCGGATGCCAGTGGCCCGGATGTTCGTGATCGAGAATCTGTGCGCTCACCCTACCCCTTCTGTTGTGCATAAAGCAGTTGGAAAACACGATAGACAATGAACAAAACAACTAAATAGCCTCTATAAACAAGCTCATCACAAATAACATGACCTCTCTATGTAGGTAAAAGTATACACAAACCTTTTTAATTAATGTGCCTCGGTGGAGTTGTTGCTGTTGCCGCTTCTCTGCTCCACGCTCTGCTCTCTGTGCATGTCTTCCGCCGTAGTCATGCAATCGCGTCCCAGAAAGGCAGGTACGTCAGACGTAGACACACCCCCTCTCCCAAACAACCCAACACTTGAGTTATCGATAACTCATATTGGGTAGAATATTTAATAACCCCGCCGTTGGGTTAATGAAAATATTTTGACCCAAGTCTTGGTTTGCAGAAAATAACTCAACACCCAACAAATAACTCAAAATGGGTCAAACATTTCATAACCCCATGGTTGGGTTGTTAAAATAACCCAGTCTTTTTTAGTGTGATATGTGAGTTTATTTGTTTCGTACCATGTTCACCTTTAAATGTTGAGTTCTATCGTCTAATTGCAGTTGAAATGATCGGACCCAGCAATCTGGTCACAGGTTGAAAATGTATCAGGAAGGTATCACACTGGAATTCATGCTGGGCGGAGACGGGTTGCCGCGTTGGCCGGCCCTGTGGGCCGATCCTTCATTTACCTAAAACTCATGAATATTCAAAGGTATAAAATAAAAGGACAGTCTTTTGTTCCTCTCTTTCTTTTGTTTTTGCTCTTTTTTCTTGTACTCTGCTCTCTATCTTCTGGCCCTTTACTGTTGCTTCTTCCCCTCCTCTGTTCTCTGTGTTATCTCGGCCGTAAAACCCCCTCCTTTTGTTCCTACATGGACCGCGTGTATTTCTCTTTGTCTTTTTTTCTTTATCGATTTTTGCGTCTGGTGTCTTG
>JAGFBZ010001081.1:0-31562 GCA_018398805.1 Hirundichthys speculiger
TTATTACTTTTATTATTCTTTGTAAAGTCCTGGGAGCTCCATACTACTGAAATTAAACTCTGTTCACTAACGTAATGGCCAATACTTGAATATTTGTTTTTTTCACAGATTTAAATGATTAGGCTATTGCTGCTCACACATTGTTTGTTTTGTAAATTGCAACTGTCACGCTGCTGTTATTTTTTTTTTTATGTTGATAAGATTGGTTCAGTGTTTTTTTGCAGTTTTATTTGAAGGAACGTTTTTTTATTATTTTTTTTTTAGATTCCATTGCACTACAGCTATATGCATTTATTGTTGTAGTGTTCAATACAATTCATTTTTGAATTTGAAAGAAGAAATTTGTGTTTTATTCATTGAGGATAAATTAGCATTAAATTGCTATATAGGTCAAATTAGGGGAAATAATCGATAATCGAATCAAACCTAATCGATCGGATTTAAAATAATCTTAGATTACGACGTCGAAAAACTATTTTCTAGATTAACGATTACAAAAATATCGTTTAAACCCGCCCTAAAAGAGCATGCAGAACCATGTCCCCATGCCGACAAGACAAGTCCCCATGCAGGAAGAACCATGTCATGACACACAAACCATGTCCCCATGCAGAACAAGAACCATGTCCCCAGACAAAACCATAGCACAGACATGTCCCCAGCCATGTCCCCATGCACACCATGATGCAGACATTCCCCCATGCGCCAACTGGAACGAACACAGTCTGCCGGTCCAGAGTGGTTCCGCAGCTTTAGCACGTCGCCGCTTTCTGTCCAACTCCAGAAGCACATCCCTCTGAAGGGCCCTGGCTTCAAAAGAACACTGTTGGGGAGTTCTATGATATCTGGCAGTAATCATGGACAGGTGGGTGAATTTTTTCAATGCTTGTGTTTTTTCTCTAAAATTAAGTATTTAGATTCCCTTCTCCTATCTTTAACAGGCATAAATTCCTCCCACACGATTTTTAATGGGACGAAACAGGTCGTCATACTGTACAAAGGCCTCACCAGGTGAGATAAACGCACACAAGGCTGAGTGTAGCTTGTATAATTAATAACAACCTGGCGGGACCTCGGCGAGCAGGCCAAGATGGTGCGCCGAATCGATAGAGATGGAGCCCCAGCCTCTCATCCACCTCCAGGACACTGCTGGAGCTCTGTATGTAACCTAAGATCAAACAGCCATTAATTCTGAACTTTCTGTCTGTTTCGGTTGTGACACAAAGAGGGAAAAGGCAAAAGGTTCCATCACATCGGCCAAAGAGGGAGCTGGTAACTCTGCTTGCTGTTAATGCTGCTGGTGACGCTGCCCCCGATGCTGTCTTCCCAGAGTAAGTTTAAAGACTGCTTCATGATCAAGCACCTCCAGAAGCAAAGGTACACCTGAGTGCGATCCCGAAAGGGCTTTAGAAGAAAGACGTAGCAGGCTACAGAGAAGTGCAAAAGAGCGAAAAGGGGCCCGATCCAGAGCTGAAAAGACCGTATGACTGATGAGAAAATGCAAAGGAAGGGTTAAAATCGATAATCCAGAGACGGAGTGGATGTAATCTGAGTTCCCCCTACTGGAAGTGGTTATATTCTCTAAGTTAATAAAACATTTTTTGAATGATAATTTGCATTTTTGTGTTTGTTCAGTCACCTCCAGATTGGTGAAAAAATAATCACTTTACCCCAGGGTGGCTCGCTTTAACCCACAGTGGCCCCCTTGAACACTGGGCTTTGTCTCATTTTACCCCATATGGGGAAATGCGACACTGACCTCTTTTTAATAAACAATTTTCCCATGTCTGGCAAATCTGATGTTTCCGACAGCAAATAAAGGAAGAATTTCATTTTTAAGAGTAAGTAATAAGTCTGCCGATCAGGGCAGTGGAACTCCCATGCTGCCTTAAACCTGACTAAAGTTTTTAATTGACACAGCTGACAGAGAGTTTAAGCTCAACATGCAAACTGGAAAAAGAAGAAAAGACATTGCTGCATAAAGGTGATCACTTTGAAGGGGATAATACAAATGTAAATGAGACAATGATTTAATCCTTTTTGGATTTAAAAAAAAAATAAATAAAAGAATAATTTGATGTCCATAGTTGATCAGCTGGACCCTATGTCTTCATGTCAAAATGGAAAAAAGAACATAACTCACTGGCAGAGGAACCAGGGTCGGATACTCCACCTGCAATCCGCTGTAAAATGTGAAAGACAGTGTTAGATTCATGAAAGTAAAATGCCAGTAAAATCTATAAACAAAGGTATACTAGACACTTCTAAGGCTTTTGCTGCAGACAATTAGAATGTTCCTTACAGGGTGTAAACAGAGGTAAATAAAATCTCATATGATCAACAACATATATATGAGATAACTCATTCAACAAATCTAGACCAAATGTATAAAATTAAAGATTCAAGACGCTGTGTGGACCAGAGCATTACTTCCTGGAGGACACAGCTGGAGAAACCAGCTGGTTACCTGCTAACAGAGGTACACATATACCATCTAACATCTGGAGCTTTGCTGATCTGTTCCTCTCTGGTCTTCCCTTAAACTAGAGGGTTCTCTCGTTATTCCAGGGAGAGTAGACTGAATCACCCTCGTATAGTTTTCTTGTGAGTTCAGCATTAACATTCTTCCCTGTTGTCTTTCCTCTCATGCTGAATCAGGCCTTCCTCTTCTCTGTACAGAGAGATTAAAACGTCACATCAGCCATGAAGAGAAGAAGTGGAGCTCGTTGCTTTGGAGCTGTGTGATTTACACTCCACGCATCAAAGACAATCAAATTAAAAAATAATGATCTGTTTGCTTGTAATATTTTCCAAAGCAACATTCTTCTACTGAAATGTAATCTTTCACATGAGTGAAAGTAAATAAAAACGCCTGGGCTGGTTGCTTTGGTGGCAGGACGAAAATCACCTCCATGTCCAGATAGACAGCCGGAGCAGACCTATCATAGACACAGCTTCATGGCTATGTTTATCCTGAAGACTTTTACCTCACCACATCTGATCTCACAGGCCTGGCTGTTTCTGGCTGCAATGCCATGTGGAGAGAACAACTGGACCAACAAAGTGACGGTGCACGGTGGACCTGAGATAAGGCTGCAGCAAAATGTGGTGATGTGCACAGTACTGGGACACAAAAACAATGTGGCGGTACTGGACATCGCTGTGTAGCTAATCAGATGTGTTTCTGGTGGAATAGACTTGAACAAAGTCGCTGGAGGAAACCAGGATGTGCAGAGGAAGACAAATGGATGGACGTTTTGACTGACACAGAACAGTAAGAGGTGACGTTGTCCTTAACCTATATCATTAACTAAGAATTATCGCTGTCAGTTGAATAATATTTTCCAAACTCAGGTATACAGCCCAAAAAGGTTCAGTATCAAGTGACGCTAGTTTCCAACTTCACCTTCAGCCTCTCAGCCCTCAGTGAATATCATCCTCACTCCCGACATGGATTCAACCAATTATTTAGATCATGATTCCCAAGGGGTGCGCCACAACAGGGGTGCGCGAGATGAAAAATGTAATGGCGGTCTGATAATTTTTTTTGTTTTCACACAATAACGATTGTAAATAAACATGTTCCTTTGTAAAATTTTAAATCAAAAACTGTATTTTAATGACTATAAATAGCTATTCAAAATGCAGTCATCTTAAAGTGAAGCGTAGAAGAAAGTTATATTCTTCTACCCTGCATTGCACCTAGCTTGGGCCCTACTTATTTCGGAAAATCTCAATGGCTGAAATCAGGGAAAATATCTTTTTGGAACTTTATTGGAATAGAATTAAATGGCGTTCAAATTTTTTCCATAACCGGTGTTATGATGACGGGTGTGTTAGTTCCACGGTCATTTAAACATCCATCAACATTAATTTTTTGTTGTTCAAAATATTCGAACATTCTCAACTTATCTGCTTTCTGCCACTGAGTTGAGCATGGCATCATCCTCTTTGCTCTTAAAGTGGACCTGCGATAACTTTGTTATTATATGGAACTGTGTACAGTGTTTCAGTTTAATTTAAATGCGAGAGCGCATTGTTTGATTGATTAATGTTATATGTGTGTTCTGGTCATTTGCATGAATAAACCTGGCGACTTAATATGGCTATAATAAAGCTTTGTTTTTTTTAAGGGGTGGGGATCGGGGGGCTCAACCCGGTTGAGACATAGAAGGGGGTGCGGGCTAAAAAAGTTGGGAACCGCTGTATTAGATTTAGAAGAAGCCTGGTTCTTCTTTTTATGTTACCGTTAACTACAAAGCTTGACGGAACTTCAGCAACAGGAGCTGTTTTTCACCGCGCTTTGGCTAGCTCTGACGGGCAACGTTAGCTGTAGCGACGGCAGTACGTTTTATACCGCAAGGTATGAAAACAATTAAACCATAACTCACTAAATTCAATCCACTGGTAAATGTAGGTAGGAACTACGCTCGTCTGCCTCGTCCCCGGGTGGACATCACTAGCTCCAGCTTCTAGTCCTGCTTAGCAACGTAATCTCCGAGTCCACAGAAAGAAGAAGTTGTGTATGACTGGAATAATGGAACAATCTGACCTGATTGGTTCTGGACAGGATTAACTGACCGTCAAGTGTCATTTAAAGGGCAGATTTCTGAAGTGCTCAGTTTGCTTATTAGGGCAGTTATATGATAATCAAAATAAAAAAAAAAAACCTCCCGACTCCGACCCAGATACCCCCCTCCCCTCAAAAAAGAAAACTCCTCGGATCTACACGATTCACGTAGTCCCCTTTTTGACTTCAAACGGCGAATTCGCCGAAGGTGAGGGATTTTCATGACGGAAATGTTCCTATCAATTCTTAGTTAAATCAGTGTGGAGATGCTTGGGGGAGGGCATTTTTTCCATTGTTCTGGCAGGTGTTGATGTTCAGAATGTCAGGTGTTGTCGTAAGTTGGAGGCTACCTGCATATCTATTAGTATGATAATCAGAGTTTACAATTGGTCAGCTATACACTATTGTGTGGCCAGTTAATGTGTGAATAGATTACTTCAGTGCAATGTGTAATTACAGCGAAATACAAGTTCGCCCTGAAAACCCGGCTGGTACAGTACAGCATGGAAAAATTATTAGACCACCCTTTTTCTCAGTTTCTTGTTCATTTTAATGCCTGGTACAACTAAGGTACATTGTTTGGACCAAACATAATGATAACCACAAAGGTGCTCATAAGAGTTTTTTAAGACTGATATCTTCCATTTCCATGGTTTTCTGATTATAACCTAAATCACTTAAGTTTTTTCATCAATAGCTATGGCGTTGTACTGCCAAAAACCTGCTTTTTGCATTCAGTTTTTCTTTTCTGTCTGTTTTAGTCACATGATGACGTTAGTGGTACCAGGTATAAAATGAACAAGAAAGTGAAGAAAAAATGGTGTCTAATAATTTTTTCCATGACTGAACATCTTCTGGCACACCATCACCCTTGCTGTGGTCAACGCCTGCTCCTCTACAAGCGACAGCCAAGCTCTCACGATGCCAAAGAAGAGATCCTGAACATGAGAAACTTCCAGGCCCAACTGCATCCTCCTCTCATTCTGGTAAGAATCTATTTCTGCTATTTGCCATGTTTGTGATATCCTTGACTTGTATCATCATGCATTTTTTCATATATTGAATGGATTATTAATATTAATATTGATTCTCTCTTTTCCAGGTGGCCACAACCTTTGGACATTTCTCAATAAAAGTGAAGAGAGGACACTGCAGACATTGCAGTAAAGGGAATACCAATACCCAATGCAGCAAATGTCATGTCCGCCTCTGTTTTTCAGAGGACAAGAACTGTTTTCTGGGACTATCATTAATACATGTCAAGTTCTTGCTATTGCAATAATTACTGTTCATCACAACATGACTGAGATTATTTTTTCATGTTATAACTGTTCTGTGACAAAAGTAAAACCCTGCAAATGAATCCTTAATTCTGTATTGTTGTTCAGACAATGAGTACAGATACAGGAGATTCTGCTCCCCATTGAGCCCAATTTTGCAATATTACATTTCCGTAAAAACTTATAAAAACATATTTTTTTGAAAAACACCTCATTTTCAGCCTCAAAGGCCTCCTACAACAACATCTTAATTGTTGAAAAAATGTTTTTAGTGTTTTTCTATATTTGGGTTTTACAGGGTTAATATATGTCGTGTCTTACCTCTGAGAGGACCAGATTTTGGATAGTCACCTGAAAAATGAGAGCAAATAACAGAGTGAAGTTTGATATTTTATTTATGTTCTGCATTCACTACAAGAGAAGAACTTAGTCATCTTGAAGAGAAGATAGACATAATTTTCGATATTTCAACACATTAAAATGTGAAAGTCTCCCCTCCCTCTCTGCTGTGCTTCAGCTCTGCCTCTAAAGCTCCTCCTTGCCTGGATGATGTCATCCATGCAATGACCCTTGCTACCTGTGATTGGTTGTTTCATTCAGGTGCCTTTGATTCCTGCTAATCACATCAGGTTTACCCAGAAAAGCCAAAACAACCCATTTTGTTTCCTTATTTTATCTATTTATCTTTGTACCAGATATCACAGGTTCTCACAAGTATTCAAGTAACTAAGTTCCTCTGGAATAATAACTGAGTGCTGGGTGAATAAAATGAGCACAGGATGGTAGAGGTGTTTCATGTCCTGCTGAAAGATCATTTTTTACTCCAAGGTAAGCTCCATTTATGTATCTTTCCTTAGGAAATGTAAAAAACAGAAAACTAGAGTACAAGGAGTTCAGGAACAGTTTTCATATTTGTGCTGCCTGGTTTGTGTCGACAGTCTTCAGTACATTGATAGTTTTGTGAATATTAATGAAATTAAGTAGACTGGTGTTTCATAGCTTTATGGCATCTATAATGGGAGGTAAACCTACAAATCAACCTGCTACAACCAGATCATTAATATTGACGTCTGTGGCATTAAAATGTTCTCTCATATTATTTTGTAATAAGCACTGACCCTTTCGAAATTCACAACTCCAGACTGGTTCCTGGTTTGGTGAAGAAGTGTTCCGGAGTTCAAGGCTGAAGTCTCTGTCCGGATTCTCAATGTACACTTCAAAGAAGTTTGGAATGTGTTTCTCATACCTGAGAGTTATTTTCTGTGTAAAAATAAATAAAAGAGCAGTTAGGTGAGTCAAATTATTCAAGATGAAAGTCAGTCAAGGTCAGAAGCTCATTCATACTTCTATGAAGCTCCATTGCCTGACCTACAATATTTGTATCATATCATAATAATAATACTTTGAGATCTTTATTCACTGCTGACTGGATATCTTTTAGAACAAAATTAATTCTTGAACAAGTGGGTAAAGTTTTTCATTTGAAACATGCTATTAAGTACCATATTGGCCCAAATATATTTATTCTAGAAATCATAATCTCAAATATGGGGGTTGTATTATAATCGAGGTCTAGACTTTTCTATTGTCATTACACATCTGCGCCACTAGATGGAGCCGCACCGAAGTAACCAGTAAGAATCTGATGGAAAATGGAGGATCACGTGACCGACTGGAGCAAAGGGGTTACACAGTTTTGCTGCAGTCCAGACGTGGTTTTTTTACAGACTTAATTATTAATGTTGTTCCTGAAACCGAATATAACTCAACTTTGATGGTTATGCAGTTATTGACATCATTAATACACTTATTGAACTACATGGTTGTTCCTTATTCACTGAGTCAGTCTTAGATTTTAAGAGAATAAAGTTTATTAAATAGTACTATACCTTGACCTTAATTAACATGGAAACCTGACACGTACCTTACCTTAAGTATGGTACTATTAGGGATGTCCCGATCACGTTTTTTGGGTCCCGATCCGATTCCGATCTTTTAATTTTGATGATCGGCCGATTTCCGATTTTTTCCGATCCGATTTCACTTTTTTGAGTGGGCAAACAGAGTTTAATTTCCCATGCATTTTTTTCTGTGTACATTGATAATAGGCCTGCATCCAAGCTGAGATTAATAGCTTTTATCATCTCATAAAAAACAAAACTTATTTAAACACTCTTCATTCTTACAGTGACTGTTCAACAGTCTCAGTACCAAAGAACATAGCACTTCCATTTAAATAGCACAGGTGAACTTGCTAGCAGTTTAAGGCAATAAAACCTAGCAGAAGTCTTTGCAATCAATGAAATCACATCAGATAAAAATAACATAAATATAACTTCACTTCTGTCAAGACCCGCTGCACATGTTCGCGCCCTTTGTGTCCTTTGTCGTTCATGTACGAAGAGGCTCGAGGTAATTAATGAGCCGTTAAATGCCTTGTAAATGTGCTGGTTGTCCTCAGTAATACATTCCACGATTAGCTCGGTGATTTTTTTGTATTTCTCCGAGTCTTTCGGGAGTTTCTTTCTTTTAAAAGTTTCACAGAGCGTTTGCTGCCGAAGCTGGTGCCGACGGCAGCAGCGTCGGCACCACGGCACCTGACAGAAGGCTGCGTGATCGGTGCTGCGTGCTTTTTTAAGTGTCTGATTAAATTGGTGGTGTTGTAAACTCTCTTCTTACTTACCCATCATGATATCTCAGCCTTCCACACGTTGCAAGTCGCAGTCGAAGCGTCGGTCTTTGTAATTTTATAGCGCTGCCACACTGCTGACATTTTTGCTAAAGTTTAGTCTGACGCCGCCGGTCTTAAAACTTTTAAGGTGGATACAAGACAGCGCTGCTGAGAAACCTCATTTCAGTGCAAATTATTAAATGTATATAGTTTAAAGAATATTGTTGTTTGTGTAATATGATTACTTTATTAATTTGCGTTAATCAGGATCACTTTTTGAGGAAAAAAATAATGAAAAAAGATCGGCGTGTTATAATAATGTTGATCGGCCGATCCGATCCACCTTAAATTTTTAGGATCGAAGGCCGATCCGATCAGGGGATCGGGATCGGGACATCCCTAGGTACTATACTTCCTAAAAAAGATGAAATCATTCAGATGTTTAACAATACAGCAGAATGTTATCTCTGTGTGATTTTTTTCTAAAATAAGTTGTACAATAAAAAGTGGTTTTATGAATAACCTTACTGTCTTCATCATATTTTCATTTTCCCAAAATGATATTTGAAAAATAGGGGTCGTCTTATAATCAGTCGACCTATATTCAGGCCAATACGGTAGTTGTGGTTGATTCACTGAGATACAGAAGTAGAGGCCCTGACTGTCAGAAAACCACAGGAAAATAAAAGTCTATCAGTACACTTCAATCCAACATTTATGTCTGTTTCATGTAAATGAGAACAACGTTTGAGTCTCTACACACAGATCTGACATTTCTGTCAACAGTTGACATCATCAGGTGATGCACCACAAGAACGAGTGTCTCATCCTTTCAGTCCATTATTTAACGAGACAATTTGCTTTTACTCCAGAAAATCAAAAAAAAAAAAGCTCTTTCCATACAAAAGTAATAAAAAACAAAAACCCCATTCAGACAACAAAAACAACTTAAAAGCCATCTCACACCCAGGGAAGAAAATGATATCTTAGGGATGAGTCCACGTCGAGAAAACCCCTACCCACAATCACAGAGGTCGCTGCCACAGGAACCAACCGGACCCAGGCTGACCCACACTGCAGACATCAGCCACAGTCTAGGGCCCGCCCACCCAGAACACAGATAATCCCCATGGCAACGACCCCGGAAACCAAGCAGGTGTAGCTCCAGACGTGGAGGACCCCCATGAGGAGAAGACTGGAGTTAAAGATAAAATTTAGACTTAAAACCAATAAGAACAGCTAATACATAAATGAATGACTATACAAATAAATTAATAACTTAGAATAAATAAATAAGTAAATAAGCTAGAAATAAATAGAAGTTAAATTAGAGTTAAGTAAATTAAAAATAATAGGTATAAATAAAATTTAACTATAAGCCAAGTTAAAAAGGTAGGTCTTGAGCTTCCCTTTAAAAGCATCAACAGTCTCTGCAGCCCTGAGGTCCTCAGGTTGGCTGTTCCAGAGTCAGTAGCGATGAAACGAGGCCTCAACATAGGTTTTAGTTCTGACTCTGGAACAACTAAAAGGCCGGTACCTGAGGACCTCAGGGTCCGCGAGGGCTCGTACCTAAAAGGAGGTCAGATAGATAAGAAGGCCCAAGACTATTAAGACATTTATAAACTAGTAAAAGAACCTTAAAGTCAATCCTGAAACACACGAGGAGCCAATGCAGCGATTTTAAAAATAGTGTAATGTGTTCCCGCCCTCTGGTCCTCGTCAGAACACCTGCGGCTGAATTCTGGAGTAATTGTAGGTTAGATATATTTGGGAAGACCAGAGAGCAAGGCATTACAGTAGTCTATTCTACTGGAGATAAACTGGAGAAGTGAGCAGAGAAATCTGGAGAGTGGAACGTTGATATGATTACAGTCTAAAACACTAAATATGGTTCTTTCCACAGCTTTGATGCTTAAAGTGGACATCAGATGGTCATTTCTAGACATTTCTGTCTTATTTAGGGTAATACTACACCCCCTACAGTTTAGCTACAATCGGTTCAGTGCTGTAAAAGCCTCAACTTACCTTAAAAGTGGCCAAAAGATAAATTAATTGTTGCAACACTACACGTTTGAAAAAATGTGAAAAACATGTCTACTTTTAGTATCTGCTGAGGTCTGAAAGAGACTTTGTAAATGGTGAACATTTATCTTAGTGTGGTGTTTGGAAGGAAAAAGTGTGTTTAAATGTTTAAGATGAGAAGCATCTTTGGTTGGATTGCTGATTCAGAGTTAGGGCGCAGAGTTGTTGTTTGTTGCTGCCAATAGGAGGCGCTAGACTGTTTTTTGTCTGTATCTGCACGAGAGCTGCACAAGAGAAGGGATGCTGATTTTCACCTCCTCCTAATAAAGAAGCAATTGGTTGCACCACGTCACCTCTCTGTCGTTTTTCACTGGAGACACATTGTTCCCACTATGGTCTGAGACACAACAGACTTTTGGCGACGAGGATGGGATTATCCTCCAAGTGAAAAGAGTTTTTGCAACTAGAAACTACGTCGAGACGAGAGGAGCACGGCAACAATGACGGCTGCATTCGGAACAAGTGAGGACTTTCACTTCGACGAAAACGAAGAAGGATTTGAAGCCTATTTGGAAAGGTTAGAACAGTTCTTTGTAGCCAACGGGCTGACGTACGGAGATGAAAAGTCGAAAGCAGTTTTTCTAACTATAGTGGGCAAGAAGAACCACACCCTGTTGATGGATTTATGTGCGCCACTGAAACCGTCGGAAAAGAAGCTAGCGGAGTTAACTGACCTGCTGCGTACACATTTTGTTCCAAAGACAAACTTCATCGCAGAGAGGTACAAATTTAACTCTAGAAACCAAAGGGATGACGAGTCCATAAGTGAGTACATGATTAGTTTGAGAAAGCTGGCATCCACATGCAAGTTTTGGACTTTTTTAGATGATGCTCTGCGAGACAGATTAGTATGCGGAGGTAAAAGTGCAGATCTCCGCGACCGAATGTTGAATGCAGCCCACAGTAAAGACTTATCACTGGCAGGAGCTTATGAGATGGGACTTGCACACGAAGTGACAAAGCAAAATGCACAGCAGCTGTCACAAAAGTCCTTCAAAGCTAACGCCATTTCCAAAGCAGCCGCGCCGAAGAAGGAGGTTACCACCGCAGGGAAGCCTTGTTACCGATGCACCGGTAAGGGGCACACGCCAGACGAGTGCCGCTTTAAAGAGGTGGAATGCCGAGTGTGTAAAAAGAGAGGACACATCGCCAAGGCCTGCCGTTCCCGACCTGAAGGGAAGAAAGAAAAGCCGACAAAGTGGACCAAGCACCTGCACACCACAGCCCAGGCAGATGACAGCGACCACCGGAAGGTGCGGGAAACACCAGTGAAAGGGACCAGTGTTCCCAGCGGTCCGCCTGAGGACGTCCCCTCACCGCCGACGGAGTCTGCCAAACATCGTGTCAAGCCGCAGCGACAGAAAGCAGGGGCCCCAAAGACTAAACCGGCACAGGACTTTGTTACTGAGTACTGGGCAGGTAACGTCAAAGGAGTTGAACTGTTTTCCATTGAAACCGAAGGTGAGGACAGTTCTGGAAGTGATGCAGAAATTGAAAAACCATACTATGTGTATGTAAAAGTGAATGAGAAACGGTTAAAAATGGAAGTAGATACAGGAGCAACAGTATCTGTGATATCAGAAAAACTGTATAAACGAAGGTTTAAGAAGGTACAGCTAATGCCTACCAGTTGTGTGTTGAGAACGTACAGTAAGCAGCCACTTAGCCTGAGAGGAAAAATCTCAGTAAAAGTGAAATGCAATGGCAACAGTCATACATTGAACCTACTTGTGGTAAAAGAGAATGGTCTAGCCTTAATGGGAAGAGACTGGATCAAAAAGTTAAAACTGGGTTGGTCTTCTGTGAACAGAGTAACACCTGAGAGTGTAGCAGAGTTATGTGACAGATACCCAGAGGTGTTTCAGCCTAGCTTAGGTAAGGTGACAGGGATCAAAGCTAAGCTTCATGTGGTACCAGGGGCTGTTCCTACGTTTTGTAAATCATGCTCTGTACCTTATGCACTGAGGGAGGCAGTAGAAACCCAGTTAAACAAAATGGAAGCTGATGGGGTTATTACGCCTATTGCGTACAGTGAATGGGCTGCACCAACTGTTAATATTCCTAAAGTGGATCAGTCAGTGAGGATATGTGGGGACTATAAAGTGTCTATTAACCCATGGTTAGAGGTAGATCAGTACCCCATTCCAAAACCACAAGATCTGTTCACAAAACTGGCTAATGGTGAGAAATTCAAAAGCTTGATTTGTCACAAGCCTATCAGAAAGTAGAGTTAGATGAGAACTCTAAACAGTACTTAACCATCAACACCCATAAAGGACTGTATCAAGTAAACAGAATTCCCTATGGTGTGGCGAGTGCACCTGCAATATTTCAAAAGTTGATGGATCAAGTTCTCCAGGGCATAGATGGTGTAATCTGCTATTTGGATGACATATTGATCACAGGCCAGAACACAGAAACACACATGACAAACCTGGAGAAAGTGCTAAAAAGACTGAAAAGCCATAACCTCAGGGTTTAACAAGAAAATGTGCCTTTTTCCAGCGTAGTGTGGCATATTTGGGACATGTTATCGATGCAGAAGGCATCCACCCCATGCAAGAGAAGTGTGAGGCTATTGCTAAAGCAGCGATCCCCACTACTACCACTGAACTTAAGTAATTTCTCTCACTACTGAGTTATTATGGAAAGTTCATACCTAACTCTCTACACTGATAGCACCAATGACAGGGTTACTGCAGAAGGATCTAAGTGGGAGTGGTCAGACTCGTGCCAAAAAGCATTTGAAGAAGCTAAGAAACAGATTCTCTCTAACAAAGTTCCTGTGCATTACAATCCAGAACTACCCCTCATACTATGAATTGAATTGAATTGAATTATGAATTAGAATTTTATTTCAAACAAACATGTACATAAAAAAATCTAAAACAAAGACAGCAAAGAAAAACAAACAAAAAAAACAAAAAAGAAACATCTTATATACACATATGCTGAAAAAGGAGTAGGAGAAGTGCATACTTTTTCTAAGTTCCTACCCCTTTATAACTCTATAAATTTATAGCATCGCCATTACTATATCTATATAGTAATATATTATATATATATCCCTATAAATACAGTCCACATAAACCACTAATTAACACGCCTATTTAGAAAATACAATAATTATATAAATCTATATATATACCTATATAAACTACATAAATATCCCTATAAATATATATATATGCTACATACAAAAATATACAACATATATTCATAACTACAACTACCCTCCCAACATACATATATACCACATAAATATTCATATAAATAGTAACATATCTTTAGCAAGTATAATATACCATTTTCCCCTATTTATTTATTTATTTATTTTTTTTATTTTTTTTTTATCACACTCCTCGTTAAGCCATTTCTTCTTCCATAACCTGTTTATAATTAATTTTTTGTATCTCTTTTTAAACTGATTTATGTTAGTACTTTGTTTCACTTCCTTCTCCAAACTGTTCCACAGAGTCACTCCACGGCTCGATATGCCCATGCTTTTCATTGTTGTTCTTACTTTACGTTTTCTAAATTTAGTCTCCCCTTAGATTATAGCCCCCTTCTCTCTCTGTGACATTCCTCTGATACTTTTTGGTAGTAAATTATTCCTTGCTTTGAACATTATTTGTGCTATTTTGTACTTAACCAGATCCATAAATTTCAGTGTGTGTGCATGTGATGCATCACCCTCAGGGGTAGGTGCAGTGATCTCTCACAAAATGCCAGATGGGAGTGAAAAACCAATAGCTTTTGCTTCTCGGATGCTCACAAAAGCTGAGAAAAACTATTCTCAGATAGAAAAGGAAGCATTAGGCTTAGTTTTCGGTGTGATGAAATTCCATGAGTACTTGTTTGGTCGTAAGTTTACGTTAGTAACAGACCATAAGCCACTACTGAAGATTCTAGGTCCTAAACAGGGGGTACCTCCCTTGGCCGCAGCTAGGATGCAGAGATGGTCCCTGATTTTAGCAGCATATACTTACGAGATTCAGTACAAACCATCTGAGCAACATGGAAATGCTGACGCATTGTCCAGACTTCCAATACAAGATGACAGGTTTCCTAAACCAAATCCAGTGTTTAGAGTGTCGTATTTAGACAGTTTGCCTATCACTGCAAGAGATATTGCACACGAAACACAGAGAGATCCTGTGCTGACGAAAGTGAAACAGTATGTTATGTCAGGATGGCCAAAGTATGTGCCAGGAGAGATCCTACAGCCATATGTTAAACGAAAGTTTGAACTTGCAGTAGAGGATGATTGTCTTCTATGGGGATTCAGGGTAGTTATTCCAGAAAAACTACAAAACAGGTTACTGTCAGAGTTGCATGACAGCCACTGGGGTATGGTGAAAATGAAGTCTCTCTCCAGAAGCTTGTTTTGGTGGCCCACACTTGATGATGACATTGAAAGTGAGGTGAATCTGTGTGACATATGCAAACAGCAGCGTAACATGCTGCCACAGCACCTGTCCATACTTGGAAATGGGCTGCAGGTCCATGGGAAAGAATACATCTTGATTTTGCAGAGGTAAATAAGCAGATGTTTCTGGTTGTTATGGATGCATATTCCCGCTGGCCAGACATCATTCACATGCAGACCAGCACAGCCAGCAAGACTGTTGAGGCTTTGAGAAATCTATTTGCATCATATGGGTTACCTAAAGAAGTAGTAACAGACAATGGACCTAAATTTTACTTCAGGTGAATTTGAGTCATTCCTTAAGTTAAACGCAGTTAAACACGTCAAAACTCCTGCTTATCACCCAGCCTCAAATGGACTAGCTGAGAGGCTGGTCCAAAACTTCAAAAAGTCTTTGGCAAAGAGTAGAGCAGTCGGTGGCATGTCACTACAGCACTGTATTGCTAATTTTCTGTTTAGTTACAGAAACATGCCACACACGACAACCAAGGAAACGCCAGCAGAACTGTTTCTAAGAAGACAGGTCCGTACTAGGTTGTCTTTAGTCAAACCAGAGGTTTCTCCGTCCTTCCAACCAGGGAGTTTTCCAGACCAGTCAGGTAAAAAGGGAAAACTCAGGTTTTTCTCTGTAGGTCAGGCAGTGCTTGTAAAAAACTACAGGGGAGGGGAGAAGTGGTTGGATGGTGTGATAACTGATGTTTTGGGTCCTGTAACATATATGGTGAATGTAAATGGAACATGTGTAAAAAGACATGTAAATCAAATGCTGGATGCAAAAAGGAAAAATATTGATCCAGATAAGACTGTAACACATACTGAAGGTGACTGGGATTATCCTATGGATTCCGGAGATGATGTGCAGGACACTGACACTGTCACTGTTGTCTGTGAGCAGACACAGGAGGACTCTCAGAGCTCAGAGGAGACAAACAGAGCTCTGGCAAATCCTTCAAGTTCAGGATGCATTGAGCGCCTGAAGACAAATGTGCGCCCTCCTCAACGCTTGGACTTATAAAGGACTCACAGAACGAGACTTTGGAATAGGTCTCAAAATGGTGGGACATGCATATATTTTTCACCCATAAGGTTGTTTAAGTTGAAAACTTTTTGTATATGTTTCAGAACATGTGGGTTCATTTTTGTTTTTTGTTTTGGAGTAGTGTTTAAAAGCTCAGAACAGAAAAATAAAAAAGAAAATGGGTATAAGTTTTATGCTACAGGGGAGGAGCTGTGGTGTTTGGAAGGAAAAAGTGTGTTTAAATGTTTAAGATGAGAAGCATCTTTGGTTAGATTGCTGATTCAGAGTTAGGGCGCAGAGTTGTTGTTTGTTGCTGCCAATAGGAGGCGCTAGACTGTTTTTTGTCTGTATCTGCACGAGAGCTGCACAAGAGAAGGGATGCTGATTTTCACCTGCTCCTAATAAAGAAGCAATTGGTTGCACCACGTCACCTCTCTGTCGTTTTTCACTGGAGACACATTGTTCCCACTATGGTCTGAGACACAACACTTAGTACCTTTGGTTGAATTTTTACTGTGTCCAGAGCAGAGGAGAGAGTGAAATCCTGGTGAAACCACTGGTACTCGTTTGGGTGGGGCTTTTTGATGAGCTCATATCCTGTGGGGGATTCATCTTTGTGTACCATCTGTTAAAAAAAACACAGTTGAAGCTCTGTCTGACTTGAGTTAAAGATTTTTCTGACTAGTCCTTCTGCCAGATGTTTCAAGCAAACCGTCACTACACATTTGGCCTTCCCAGGTCTAGACAGCATCCTCCCCTGCTATTGTAAATGACCAAGATAACTTTAAAAAAAAAAAAAAAACATTCATTGTTGACCGATGTGGTCTTGCATCAGAGTTTACAACTGACTCACATGAAGAGATCACAGTGATACCCAATAAAACTAACATAGTAACATGTATGATGATATAAATGGGAAATATTTTCATGTAAATTGTTTAAACACAAAGCTTGCTGTTTCTGCTCTAACAAACTAATGCTTTAAATCTAGTAATGGTAAATATTTCTGACATTAAGATATTTGGTTACCTCTCGAAGAGCAGCATCATTTGGGATCAGGTAGACGTGGAGCTTGAGGAACGTTGCGTTGGTTTGATAGTACACTAACACATTACAGCTGATTCTAACTGGAAAAATGAACGACAAGGCCGCGAAGAAAGAGAAGTCTGGTTCTGTCAACTTGACATGTGATGCTGTGACCTCAGAGACTTTTTCCAGGACTTCTCCACAGCTGTTTATGTGGAGGACTCTGAAATTATCTAATAAGTTGGGGATGTCATCTGCACAAAATACAAGAAGAGTTGTTGAAAACAAGGTTTGCTTTAGTTCTTAAGACACAAATGATAAGAAATTTAGAACCTTTATTCATTTGACTTGTTTTTTAAAGTCCTCTTACCGATGCAGATCCAGTGTGGCAGGTACACGTCATTCATCGTCCCAGTGATGAGTGAGATGTTCATTAGAGGACCAACCGGTGAGTAATGTCTGGCTTCCATCCTCTCCATGTGTCCCTCCCAAGAACTAAACTGGTACTTAAAGTCCACCTTCTCCTTACAGAACCATCGCAAACCAGAAACACTGCACTCAAAGTGTCCTGCTCCAGACTGGAAGCTAAAATATGAGTTTTGAAAAAAGATGTTTGTAAATAAGAACTTAAAGTGACTCATGAGAGATGATTTAAATGTGGTGTCTACTTTTGTCAAAGATCTGGTAATATTATATGTGTTTTCTCCTGCTGCTCCGGTTTCCTGTATTTCAGTATTTAGGATGTCATTTTTACCTGTAAGTTGTAACTTTTCCTGCGTCTGTATTGTCCACCTCTGGATCAAGTTTGGTCCACCCACTGGACTCCTGCTATAGAGAATAATTTACTTATTTCTTTTAACAAACATGGGTGTTTTTTTTTTTTTTTTTTTTACATATGACACAAATACATTAAAATAAATAAAGAAACAAAGGATAAATGTAAGGAATTACCATAGTTGTTTCACAACCTTCTGGGTCCAAACTTCTTGAAGGCCCTTGTTGAGAGAGAGTTTAATTATAATGTTATATACATTTATTATATAATGTTAACTGTCCTTAACACCTTGAAAAGCTAAATGCCAAGCTAGTATGAAGATGGGAACGAGTGAATCCACACATCTATGGTTTCCCAGAACACGCTGAAGGCAAAGATGACAAATCCTAAAAAACCACGCTCCCTGACATCCTCCAGACTGATTTCCAGGGAGGCCTGGATTTAGAACATGTTCATCGGGTGTTGCTGCCAGCCAAACCCAGGGCAAACCCAGTTCTTTTTAAATTTTCAACAGTAGGGACGGGTGAGACAACTGCTGCGGGAGATTGGAGAGCTCCAGTGGCAGAACCACAGGATAAGCTTCAATTACGATTTCTCCAAGGTCACTCAGGAGGGGCACTATCCTTTTCTGGTGTGTAAACATCTTGTTAGATCCCCCAGGTTGAGAGATCAGCTCTCCGTCTAAAGGGTCCGAAGTTGCGGTCTAGAAGGGTGTCCTTGCTAGATTTCCTCAACTTTGCTTAAGCTGGTGGCGGGGAGACATGCCTAGTTCTCACTGCATAACTTCCACATGTCGACCCTGCTTGCACCAATAACTGTCCTAAAAGGAATAGCCTGGGTTAAGGTACAGCCCTCGGTCACATTTATTAACTGCAGCTCTGCAGGTATCAACTAGGTTAAGTTTAGTGGCCCCAAGAACCTGTAACTATGATGGGCTACAGTAACCTTTAAGAACCTTATGTTGTTAATGCAGAGGCACACCCAAATCTTTACACTTATGAGGACAGATCCAATGTCCACCACAACGTCTTATGATAATTTTGTATTTATTAAAGCAGGTTAGCAGGGTTAAGCAACAGCTTTCATTGATTAAAAATTAAAAAATAATTTCTAATTCTACTCTAAAAATAAAGATATGGCATTCAATTCCGTTCTTCTGTGTTGATCCAGGGTGGTTAAGGGTAAGCTGTGGCTTCCAATTCCAATTCCATTGCTTTGCATTTATTTCAGGCTGGTTTGAGGTAAGCTGTGGCTTGTGATTGCATTCATTTGAATTGATTCAGGCTGGTTAGAGGTGAGCAAGTGGCCAGATTGCTCTGTCCAAGGCTGCTAAGGCGAGGTGTCGAGGTGGTCCTTCCAAGGACAGGGTGGGTACTCCAGGAACTCTGGTATCCTGCCCCTCCTCCTCTCTAGCAGTGAGCTAGGGAAAAATCCAAAAGGCTCCAATTTTATTCTTCAAGACTTGAGAAATATTGGTTAATCCGTTCTTGCGTCTTCTTTCTCTGCTCGTCTTGAAGAATTAATCCTCAGGAAATGAGGGAAAAAAATCCCTTGGTGGTGGTTAGCTCTCGGTCCCAGCCGGTCCTCCTTCCTTAAGACGCCCACACGGAAAAACGCTATTTTCCCCAAAACTCTTGGTTTTATGCTTTCCTCGTTAGACACTTCCCCTCGCCTCAGCCCCTAATTTACCTTGTTTAGTACTGTCCTGAATCCACAACGCCTGGTTGGTTGATGTACATGAGGGCGTGCAATATCACATTTACATAGCATTCATGTTTAGTTTTACAGACAGTAGGGTGCACATAATTTAAAAAAATCACATAGTACTCCTAATGGATTGATGCTCAACAGAGGCGTACATAATTAAATCACATAGCACTCCCTTTTGCTCCCATCGCTCACTCCTAGGTCTCCAAGGTCACCAGAGATCTGTTTACTGAACCAGTGGCTTGCTACACTGCTAAACCTCTTTACCTAACGCCTTATGTACATATGTGTGTCCATATGTACACAAAGGGTACATAAAGTTTAATTAATTGATCGACTGGATAACATTAAGACTATGTGCCCATAACTTATCCTGAGGCGTCATATATGATTCTCAGAATACGTGGCTGCCTGGAAAAACTAGCTCGAGGTCATGGTGTTTGCGGACAACCGCTAAAACAATCCGGGCCATCTGGCCCACTCGTCATGTGCTAATAGCGGCTACTCTTGTGTGTATGTAGGAGAGCCTCATGATTTTAATAACAACACCTCACATGATACGCATTTTCGACAGCCTGGGCTGCTTAAGCTGGAGCTTGCAGTCTCTCTTCCTCTCTTTGTTGTGTCTTTGGTAAGTCAAGGTCTTTAGCTGGCATCTGGTGAGCTAGAGCTGCAGCAAATTGTTTTGAGTAACCAGCTTAACTTCTCTCTCTCAACAGAACCGTTACCTAATTGACAACCCAAATTTATGCTTTATCCCAAATATATTTCCCCTTATTTTAGGTTTGTGTTGTTTAAATTGTACTATTAATGTGTAATAGTATGGTTTAATTAGTTTATAGTTTAATTAGTGAGTTCTAGTGAGGCAGTTGTACAACACTTAAAGCACTTGACTGGACAATCGGGCAGAGGGTGCAAGTGGATTTGATCTCCATTGTATACAGCAGAGATGGTCATTGTAACTCACAGCAGCATACAGGACAACCGTTGTAAGCACAAGAAAATGAATCAAAGAAAACGCAGTCATTTTAACCACTTGTTATCAATAGTTGAGCCTCGAGCTAAATTCCTCTCAGCCAGCCTCAGAAAATCACACCATGGTGCCTGACGAATATCTCACATAGATTAGATATTCTACATTAGATACTGAGAAACAGGCCATAGTGACCTGATGCAATTTTTAAACAACTGTTTGTCAGAAATTAATACTTACATTGGGTTTAATACCTTAATAACCAATACTTCTCATTCAACTCTCATTAAGCTCCTGTTTATCACCTCGGCCAGGCGGCCACCTGCAAGGCACTCCTGAAACACTCCTTCCTTATAGATATGCACTCATCTCTCTCTGAGGCTACTAAAAAGTGTTGTGTTGGTTGGAAAGACTCTTCTGTCCGCCTCGCTGATGTGCTGAGACATGCTCACCATGTGCAGGAGCAGGAAAATGACAAAAATGCCAGAACTGACAAAAAACAGAAAGACACTGCTCTCAGTCAACTGCGCCTCCTCCAGCATGTGACCTCTGCTCCCGCTCCAACGTCTGCCCCCCTCCCTTCTCTGCCTGGCCCTGATGTTACTGCCCCTCCTCCTCAACCACACCACCAAGCTGATATTTGCTTCTACTGTGGACACTGGGCTCAAACCTGTCCTGTTAGGACTTTCCAGAACCGACGCCATGAGCGTGGTAAAGGCAGAGGCAACTCCTGTCGGTACAGGGCCCAGGGCCCTCCCCGTCATCATTATTCGGACTGAGAGGCGGGACGGGGTGGAACTCCAGCTGGCATGTCTCCTCGGGACTCCTCCTCTGCCACAGATGAGTACTCTCACACACACGCACACAGACTCTCACATACATGCCAACTGAGTACAGTGTTTTAAAGCTTCCCCTTCTACACGTACATGTTTCTGGAAAAATGACTGTATTCATTGTTGATTCTGGTGCCACATACTCTGTAATACGCATGTCAGACCTGCCTGGTGTTAAACTCAGTGGTAGATATCTCTATTCTGTGGGTTCTAGTGGTGACGAAGTGAAAGAAAATTTTACTGTTCCCCTTTTGTGTTCCTTTGACACCTTGCCCACTGTAAAACATTCTTTTCTCTATTCTCGCTGTTGCCCTTTCAATTTATTGGGCAGGGACCTCATGCTAACTTTGGGAATTGGGCTACGCTCAACACCTGAAGGCATGGAGGTACCACTCCTACTGAATGTCCCTTCACCCTAGTTCAGGATGTGCTGAGCCCTCAGCCACTACAGATTTATCAGTGGTGGATTAACCTACAGCAATCTGTTCCCCTCATCACCATGGCAACTGAACGTGTGTCACCACAGGCTTGCTTCATGAAGCCTGACTGCCTCCATTGTACTGCTCATGTATCCAGCTCACCTGACTTTGAGTTTCAAGAAAAGTTCTTTGATCCTGTTAATGACTCTGTCCGATCCTGCAGACTTTACTGGTCTGCTACGCGCAGCTCCCTCCCTATCACTCTGTCTTCTGAGCAGCTCACCTTTTACAGGGTTTCTGATAGTGACCCTCACATTTCTCTGGCCAAGTCCTCCACTGACCAGTGGCATGACCTGGGCCCCTGGGTCAAGCAGTGTAACTCTACATCTGACTGACAGCCCACATCTGACCCTGACGTTCAATTCCAATGTTCCAACAGGAACTAAGTGCTTTTCTGTCCTTTACCTGTCTAATGCATTTTTCTCTGTTCCTGTCCACCCTGACTCCCAGTTTCGATTTGAATTTCAGTTTGACGGTTTCAGTTTCACCAGATGCCCCAGGGCTACTGTGAGTCTCCCACTGTCTATAACAGAGCACTGGCAGCCTCACTCTCATCCTTTTCTCCAACACCTGGCTCCGTCCTCCTGCAGTATGTTGATGGCCTCATGCTTTGTTCTCCTACGTGTGAGCAGTGTGTCATTGACACTGTTGCACTCCTTCACCATCTTGCTGCTGAAGGTCTCAAGGTTAGCAGACACAAAATGCAATTTTGTCAACCTGCTGTTACCTTTTTAGGTCACAACATCAGTGCAGATGGGAAAAGCCTGTCCTCCAAACATTTGACAGCCATCCAGCAGGCCCCTCACCCTGAAACTGTCAAACAGCTCCTGTCTTTCATTGGTCTTTGCTCCTACTGCAGGACCTTTGTGCCTAACTTCTCTGAACTCTCAAAACCTCTTGGTGAGTTGGCCCGCTCAAAGCCCATGTCTTCTGAGCTTATCTGGACAGACAAAGCTAAACAATGTTTCGTTGCTCTGAAACATGCCCTACAGTCTCCACCCACCTTTAGGTCTGACCCATCCAGACCCTTCACACAAATTGTTGATGAAAGAGGCTCATGTATGACTTCTGTTCTCTTGCAGGATCACGGTGGTGTCCTCAGACCTGTGGCCTATTTTTCTTGTAAACTTGATCCTGTGGCTGCTGGTCTTCCACACTGCCTGCGTGCCATAGCAGCGGCGGGGAAGGCTCTAGCATCCTCTCGGGACATAGTGGAATATGCACTTCTTACTCTTTTGGTTCCGCACGAGATCCACATGATCCTGTCGGAACAGGGAACCTCTCATTTCTCTCTGCCTCATTTTCTCAGGTATCACACCTGTCTCTTAGAACTGCGCAACGTCACAGTGAAACGCTGCACTGTTCTGAATCCTGCCTCTCTTCTCTCAACCCCTGATGAGGACACCCCTCATGACTGTGTGGCAGAGCTCTCTCTCACCTGCACTCCTCGCCCTGACCTCCTGGACAGCCCTCAGACCAATCCAGACCTGATCCTGTATGTTGATGGCTCTGCATCTCCTGATGCCCTCACTGGTCACTGCTGTGTTGGTTATGCCATCTGCTCAGAGTCCAAGCCTCTGCCATCCCATTACTCTGCGCAGGATGCTGAACTAGTGGCCCTAACTCGTGCATGCGTGCTCGCAGAAGAACGCTCGGTTACCATCTATACCGACTCTCGCTATGCATTTGGTGTTGTACACGACTTTGGCACGCTCTGTAAACATCTGGGTTTCATGAAATGTGACGGGAAGCCCATTCTCCATAATTCTTTGATTGCAGACCTCCTGGATGCCATCCTTCTGCCTTCCCAAGTTGCTGTATGCAAATGTGCAGCTCACACTAACGCTTCTGATTCTGTCTCCACAGGAAACTCTTGTGCAGATGCTGCAGCTAAGCCAGCTGCACTAAAACCACTTCCTCGTGCCGCTTCCTGTGTCCAGACCGACAGCTCTCCCTCAAGTCCGTTTCCTCTCACAGCTCTGCAATCACTGGCTTCAGCTAATGACAAAAAGGCCTGGCGTGCTGCAGGTTCTCATTTTACCCCAAATGGCTGGTATGGGCCAGATGGTAAACCCTGCTTACCTTCTGCTCTTTTTGTCCACTATGCTAAATTGACACATGGTCTTGACCACGTGTCAAAAGAGGGAATGTGAAGTGCAATAGCTGAGTGTTGGTTCATAAAAGTTTTTGCAGCTTATGCACAAAAATTTTGCCAATCTTGCATGATTTGTGCCACCCATAACCCAGGTAGGCAAATCCAAAATGCACAACAGGCCTCTCATCCCCCACCAACTAGACCCTTTGAACATATTATGATGGACTTTGTTGGATTTTCTCCCTTTGAAGGTAAGCCATCTCTCAAATCTCTCTTCACCTTGGCATAGATGTCAGAAAACACTGTGCCTATCACCAAGCCAGTGTTGGAGCTGTGGAACGAGAGAATGGTACTTTAAAGAACAAACTTGCTAAGTGTTGTGAGGAAACAGGTTTGCCCTGGACAAAAGCCCTCCCTCTTGTGCTAATGTACATGAGAATAAGGGCCAACCTGAGTCCTTTTGAAATTTTGTTTACAGCCTCCAACGTTGGACTGGCACCCCCCAAGACTCCTCCACCAGAGACAGCCCTGTGTGAAAGGAGTATTTTCACCTACTGTACTAACTTTACTAAAACCCCGTCAGACATCCCTTCTCAGGTATTTGCAGCTCTTCCCTGCCCAGCTGAGGGTCATCTGCATTCCCTGCGCCCAGGTGACTACGTGCTGATAAAAAGCTTCGAAAGGCAGAGGTGGGACCATCAACGCTGGCTTGGCCCCTACCAGATCCTCCTGGTCATTCAAACCGCAGTCAAGGTTGCCAAACGTGCCACGTGGGTCCACGCATCACACTGTCATTGAGTCCCTGCCCCAGCTGACCCCCCTGTTACCAGCGGTCCGATCCTGTTCCCTAAGGTCTTCGCTCTCGAGCAAGATTAGTGTGGAATGAAATAAGTGTCCCACTGCTACAGTAGCGTGCCAAGCTCCTCCCCATCGACACCATGGATCGTCTGCGGCCCTGGCATCCTTTCAAGATACATGGCTGGTCTCTCCGAGGTTCCGTGTGCGTCCTTGTTCTCCTGAGCGCTGTCATCATGCTCCCTATCATTCTGACGTTACCACGTGCCTCCACTCCTGGCACTCTGGCAACTTCTCCAATTCATCTGGCCCCACTGCGCCCCCCACAACTGCCCCTCCTTCATCCCTTTACAGACGTAGAAGGAACGCCCCTTTGTCCAAATCCCACTGCAGCCCTAGACGACAATACCTGTTTGGTGTGCAGGTCTGTCTCCCACTAAACACTACAAGCACAATTTCCATTCCCATATCCAGCTTGTCCTACGGTGATCGATCTGCTAAAGATTATGCCACTGGTTACAAGTGGTACATGACTAATGATCAGCTTGACACTCGCTGGTCCACCCTGGTGGCTGATCCACCAGGACATGACTGGTCTTCTTACACTGCCACTCAGTTTGCCCGACACCAACGACACCACACTCCTGGATCTTGTTCCTGCTGGCCCCAACCTCATCCTGACTGTTAATTTGACAGGTGTCCCTCATCCTGTCACAGCCTGAGGGCGTGGCTGAACCAGCTGCTTCCCATCTCCTGCAATCAGGCCACAGCACTTAAGGCTCACTCTAGCAGCAAGACCTTGCCAGATTGTCTTGTGGTTTTGCCAAGCTTTCCAGCCTTCCTTCAAGCCTTGTTCATGTTTTTTGGCCTTTCTGAACCTTGCTCTGCTTTCTCCCTAGACCACGTTCTCGCCTAGCCCTTGCCGGTACCTTTGCCTTCTCGGACGCTTCCCAGATTTTGACCTTCGCTTCCCATTGTCTACGAGCCCTGCCTGCCCCTTGTCTGATATTTTTGAACTTGGAAATTAAACCCTTCCTAAAGTGACCTTTGCTCTGCTTTTGAGTCCTTTCTTGTGTGTGGCTGACATTACAATCTGGCCAGTATGGACTCAGCGGACCTTAAGGCCACGAAGGCTGCGGTGTGCCAACACGGGGCCTTACTCCATGACCAACAAAGAGGTATCGAGCAGGTGAATCGCAACATCAATGATTTAGCTGATTCTGTCCTGACCCTCTCCACAGAGCTGCGACAGTTGAGTGTGCAGGCATCTACCCCCACCTCATCTGAACGAACCACGGCTCCGCCACCCCCTGCCAGAGAACCCACGCTTCCCCCACCTCAACCATACAATGGTGAGCCCGGAACCTGCCGTTCCTTTTTATCCCAGTGCTCATCGATTTTTGAGTTACAGGCCTCTGCCTTTCCCACACAGTGCTCTCGTGTGGCCTACGTTATAACTTTACTCACTGGCAAGGCTCGGGAGTGGGGAACGGCCCTATGGGACTCCGATGACCCTGTTTGTGGTGACTATCGAGACTTTACCAAAGAAATGAAAGACGTTTTTGATCGATCTAGCTCAGGCCGGGATGCTGCCAGGCAGTTACTGCAACTTAAGCAGGGCAGCAGATCGGTCTTTGATTACGCCATTGACCTCCGTACCCTGGCTGCCTCATGTGGGTGGGGAGTAACTGCCTTGTATGATGCCTTCTTGAATGGATTATCAGATGCTGTGAAGGATTCACTGGTGTCTCAGGAGCTGCCGACTGAGTTCACGGAGTTGGTAAAACTAGCTGGCAGGGTCGACGCTCGACTCAGGGAGCGCCGCTCGGAAAAGGACCGTCCTTTCTGGCCTCGACCATGGGCCCCGACTGCCTCTCCCCCATCACCTTCCCAGGATGCACCCCCCCCCCTCCAGAGCCCATGCAGGTTGACCGTGCCACGCTGTCCCCTGAGGAGCGCATGCGTCGCCGCCGGGAGAACGCCTGTTTCTACTGTGGCCATGTGGGCCATTTCTCCCTCAAGTGTCCAGTAAAGGGTCAACGGCCATCAGTAGGAGCAAGACTTCTGGTGGGCACCGCCCAAGGTAACTACCCTGTCAAACGTCCTTATTTACCCATGATGTTACTTTCTAACGGTTCTCACCCCATCACAGCTCTCATAGACTCTGGGGCTGATGAGAGCTTTATCTGCTCTGACACAGCCCATCAGCTAAAGATTCCCATGCTTCCCTTAGAGCAGCCTTTGGTCACCAATGCCATTAATGGACGCAGTCTAGTGCGAATTACTCATGTCACAAAGCCTGTTGGAGTGCGGATTTCTGGTAATCATTCTGAACATCTATCATTTCATGTAATGGATAACCTTCATGTCCCCGTTGTCCTAGGGCTTCCCTGGCTGTTACCCACAACCCTCATGTTAATTGGGCTGATAACTCTATAATAAGTTGGAGCCAGTTCTGCCACTCTCACTGCCTAACATCTGCTGCCTTCTCTCTCTCTTCAAAGCCAGACAGGACGGAGGAGTTCCCTGATTTGTCTGCGGTTCCTTCTGAATACCTGGACTTGAAGTCAGTTTTTAGTAAGTCTCGTGCCATTTCCCTTCCACCTCACAGGCCTTATGATTGCTGCATTGACCTCCTGGAAGGAACCATGCCGCCCAAGGGGCGTCTTTATTCCCTCTCTCCCACAGAGACCGAGGCTATGAACAAATACATCTCAGAGTCCCTGGCTGCTGGCATAATCCGCCCATCGTCCTCCCCTGCTGGTGCTGGCTTCTTTTTTGTTGGCAAGAAGGATGGCTCTCTGAGGCCTTGTGTCGATTACAGAGGTTTAAATGATGTCACGATCAAGAATCGCTACCCATTGCCACTCATGTCCACTGCCTTTGAACTGCTACAGGGTGCTCATATATTTACGGAACTGGACTTGCATAATGCTTATCATCTGGTGAGGATAAGGGAGGGAGATGAATGGAAGACTGCCTTCAACACACCCACAGGACACTATGAGTACCTTGTTTTACCGTTTGGTTTGACTAATGCACCGGCGGTTTTCCAGGCCCTGGTCAATGATGTGCTAAGGGACATGGTGAACCGCTTTGTGCTTGTCTACTTGGACGACATATAAATTTTTTCCGCCTCTCTCCCAGACCACAGACGCCATGTCAGGCAGGTTCTCCAACGCCTCCTGGAGAACCGCCTCTTCGTAAAGGCGGAGAAGTGTGAGTTTCACCAGAGCACAGTTTCCTTTTTGGGGTTCATGGTGAGTGCGGGGCATCTGCATGTGGATCCTGCCAAAGTAAGAGCCATCACTGAGTGGCCCAGACCCGCCAACAGGCGTGACCTCCAAGGATTTTTAGGCTTTGCCAATTTTTATCGTAAGTTCATACGTAACTACAGCACTGTTGCTGCCCCTCTCACGGCCCTAACCTCATCCAGGATACCTTTCTGTTGGAATCCCCAGGCAGAGGATGCCTTTCTGAGGCTCAAGCATTGTTTCACCACAGCACCTGTCTTAACTGTCCCTGATCCCTCTAGGCAGTTTGTTGTGGAGGTCGACGCCTCAGAGACCGGAGTGGGTGCTGTGCTGTCCCAGAGATCTCCCAAGGACAATAGACTGTATCCCTGTGCCTACTACTCCCATCGTCTCACTCCCCCGGAACGAAACTATTCTATAGGGGATCGTGAACTGTTGGCTGTGAAACTGGCTCTTGAGGAGTGGTGCCACTGCCTAGAGGGGGCAGTCTTACCCTTCAACATCTGGACTGATCACAAAAACCTTGAGTATATAAAATCTGCTAAACGCCTTAATTCCCGCCAAGCTCGATGGTCTCTGTTCTTTTCACGTTTTAATTTCACCCTGTCATATAGACCGGGTTCTAAGAACACCAAGCCAGATGCCCTGTCCAGGAGTTATTCCCCTGGGAAAGAACCTGTGGTACCTGGACCTATTCCGCCACCTGAGATTGTGGTTGGGGCTGCTCTTTTTGATGTGGAGTCTACAGTTCAGAGGGCCCAGATTCAGGAACCCAGCCCAGATAATGTTCCTCCAAACTGCTTATTTGTCCCCACAGCAGTCCGTTCTGAGGTGTTGACCTGGGGGCATGGCTCCAGGTTGGTGTGCCACCCAGGGGTGGGACGAACCATGGCCTTCATCAGGCAGCGCTTCTGGTGGCCATCCATGAGGGAGGATGTTTGTGGCAGCCTGTGACACATGCGCTCGGAGCAAGTCCAGCAACAGACCCCCGGCTGGCCTTCTGAGACCCCTCCCGGTCCCTCGCCGTCCCTGGTCCCACATAGCCCTGAACTTCGTCACTGGGCTGCCCATCTCCGAAGGTAACACGTGCATACTTACCATCGTTGACAGGTTCTCCAAAGCAGCTCATTTCATTCCCCTGCCTAAGCTGCCCACAGCCAAGGGGACAGCTGATCTTGTGATCGCACATGTCTTTAGACTGCAACGGCTTGCCCCAGGATATAGTTTCCGACAGGGGACCCCAGTTCTCCGCCCAATTCTGGAGGGCATTTTGTAAACTTATTGGTGCTTCTGCCAGCCTGTCTTCTGGATTTCATCCCCAGACCAATGGCCAGACGGAGAGGGCGAATCAGGATCTGGAGGTTGCCCTCCGATGCATGACCTCCTCCAATGCTGCGTCCTGGAGTAGGATGCTTCCATGGATTGAATATGCCCATAACTCACTCCCCACTACAGGTACTGGTCTGTCTCCATTCCAGTGTTGCCTGGGCTACCAACCTCCAATATTTCCAGCACAAGAGGAGGGGGTGGCGGTCCCCTCTGCCCAGGCTTTTGTTCAGTGGTGCCGGCGAACCTGGAAGCAGGCTTGTGCCCATCTACTGCAGTCGGTGGCTTATTTCAAGAAGCAGGCTGACAAACGCCGCTCCACCGCACCTCGCTACCGTGTTGGACAGAGGGTCTGGCTGTCCTCCAGGAACCTACCCCTAAAGGTCCTTTCACATAAGCTGGCACCTAGATTTGTGGGTCCTTTTCCTGTCACCAAACTCATCAATCCCTCTACTGTAAGGCTTAAACTGCCTCGACCCATGCAGCGCATTCACTCATCCTTTCATGTTTCCCAAGTCAAACCTGTTGTCTCCAGCCCTCTCTCACCCCCCTCCAAGTCTCCACCACCTCCCTGGATCATAGATGGTGGTGAGATGTTTACGGTCAGGAAATTGCTGAAGGTTCGCCGTGTGGGCCGGGGTCTCCAGTATCTCGTGGACTGGGAGGGCTATGGACCGGAGGAGCGGTGTTGGATCCCATCCCGGTTTGTCGTGGACCGTACCCTCATTGATGACTTTCACCGTGACAACCCCCTTGTGTTGGATGAGGCGCCAGGAGGCGTCGTAGGAGGAGGGTACTGTCACAGCCTGAGGGCGTGGCTGAACCAGCTGCTTCCCATCTCCTGCAATCGGGCCACAGCACTTAAGGCTCACTCTAGCAGCAAGACCTTGCCAGATTGTCTTGTGGTTTTGCCAAGCTTTCCAGCCTTCCTTCAAGCCTTGTTCATGTTTTTTGGCCTTTCTGAACCTTGCTCTGCTTTCTCCCTAGACCACGATCTCGCCTAGCCCTTGCCGGTACCTTCGCCTTCTCTGACGCTTCCCGGATTTTGACCTTCGCTTCCCATTGTCTACGAGCCCTGCCTGCCCCTTGTCTGATATTTTTGAACTTGGAAATTAAACCCTTCCTAAAGTGACCTTTGCTCTGCTTTTGAGTCCTTTCTTGTGTGTGGCTGACACATCCCACCTCAGAAGAAGAAGAACCAACTGGACGTCGGATCATGCTGGGGTTTTTGTCATTTGGCGCATAAGCGCAAATGACAGTCAGAGCCTGTTCCCTGACCCGAAGGCACAGGGAAGGTACCCTTTCATCCAGTGGGGAAAACCCCAATGTACAGGCCCCAAGCTGGGGGGCTATAATCAAGCCCACACCAGCCCGTCGCCTCTTACCCTGGGCAACTCCAGAGTAGAATAAAGTCCCACCTCTCTGGAAGAGACTGGTTCCAGAGCCCAGACTGTGCGTCGAGGGGAGCCCGACTATATCTAGTCGGTACCTCTCGACCTCATGCACAAGCTCAGGCTCCTTCCCCACCAGAGAGGTGACGTTCCATGTCCCAGTAGCCAGTTTCATCAGCCGAGGGTTGGCATGCCAAGGCCCCACGCTTTCAGCTGTCGCCCATACCACAAAGCACCCGACTCCTGTGGCCTTCCCTGCAGGTGATGGGCCCACGGGGAGGCGAACCCATGTAGCTCATTCGGGCTGAGCCCAGCCGGGCCCCATGGGTGAAGGCCCGGCCACCAGGCGCTCCCAAACGAGCCCCTCCCCCAGGCCTGGCTCCAGGGTGGGGCCCCGACCTCTTGAGGGACATCAAGCTCTTGTTTTAATTTTATCCATAAGAGTTGTCTGAATCGCGCTTGGTCTGGCCCGTCCCTCAGGACCAGTTTGCCTTGGGTGACCCTACCAGGGGAAAATGGCCCCGACAACATAGCTCCTGGGATCATTCTGGTACACAAACCCCTCCACCACGTTAAGGTGGCGATTCAGGGAGAGGGGGTTTGAGAACCACTGGATTAAATGATGTTATATCAGGTTGTAGCTAGCAGGTGTCGCTGCAATGACTTCAGTCAGATTCACTCTCTTCATTGTTGTTCAATGACAGTGGCAGCTCCACCCTGAATATCAGTTTAGAGGTAAATGTACTGACACATATTTTCTTAAATACCTTCAACTCAAAAGCTTTATCAGAATGAACCAAAACAATGTTTTAAATAAGCCCCCCAAATCTGACCTGGAGGAAATAATAAATGAAGACA
>JAGFBZ010001082.1:0-53584 GCA_018398805.1 Hirundichthys speculiger
ACGTTTGATATTTCATGCATGTGTGCACCCTACGTTATGGCCCTATTAACGGACAAAATATGATGCGAATAATAATAATAAAAATAAGAAGAGAAGAAAAAAAAAGGGAACCAATCCTGGATACTATATACGCCTTCAAAAACGCGTTTTTGTCGTTTTCTTCGTTTTTTTTTTTTTTTGGATTTTTTTTCTTCCAAGCGAGGGCGGTGTAACCCAAGATGCCCGGCTTCGCCGGGGCTCTTGGTATTAACAGTGGGGGTAAAATGGCCTCTGCTTCGCAGAGGGCCATTTTGCATTACAATATGTGCATGCCACTACTTTGGCATGCACAAAAAAGGGAAACCAATCCTGGTACTAATATTACGCCTTCAAACGTGTTTTTTTGTCGTTTTCTCGGTCGTTTTTTTTTTTTTTTTTGGATTTTTTTCTTCCATAGCGAGGGCGGTGTAACCCAAGATGCCCCTGCTTCGCAGGGGCATCTTGGGTATTAAGACAGTTGGGTAAAATGGCCCTCTGCTTCGCAGAGGGCCATTTTACTGCATTACAATATGTGCTGCCACTACTTTGGCATGCACATACTAGAAAATTCCGGAGAAATTTTGATATGTGCATGCCCGCTTGATTTGATTAAAATGGCCTCTGTTCGCACCATTTTACCCTCTGCTTCGCAGAGGGCCATTTTACTGCATAAACAATATGTGCTGCCACATATTATAACAATAACATTTTATTATTTGATGTGGAGCCAATCATATTGATAGGAATGGGATGAACTAAAGCTCCATATGAGTCAAGGCTGTGATCATTCTCATAATATATCATATACTGTGCTGAAGAACAGGCAGAAAGGGGCGGGGCTTCAGGGAGCCGTCACATGTGCGGCTCCTCCAGCGTGTGTATGTGTGTCTGTGGAGAGGGGAGAGAGAGAAAAAAAGGCAGCTGCCTCCTAATTACACTGTCTCTAGTCAGTCCAAACCTGGATTCTGTGTCCGAACAAACGGCTGTATTCAAAGGCTGAATAAGTTTTTGAAAAATTCTTGAACCGTGAGCGCCACAGGCTTTACTACGCGTGATATATATTTTATTCGTAAATGTTTTCCGTTTTTAACTAGAGCAGTTTTAAAAAGTAAATTTTACCCTCTGGGGCAGTAGCTGTTTGATTCTGTCAAAGTCCGATTTTCCATGTCCCGAACAAACTGCTCTAATTCAAAAACCGAATGAGTTTTTGAAAAAATGTTTGAACGTGAGCGTCACAAGGCTTTCAGCATTACAGGGATATATTTTTTTTTCTCAAATGTCTACGGTTTTTAAATGACGGCAGTGTAAAAAACATGAAACGTTCTCTTGTCAGACGAGACTTTTGAAAAGTTTCCCCATAGAATATATAGGAGCCGGTGAAGGCCAACTTGAACTCTAGTTGATTTGACGGAAAAGTAAACACCACACAGACACAGAAGTCACATCATCTGAAAGAGGACAAAAATCCCTACATTTTGATTATAATTTATGTAGGTGAGCAAAAGGAGTGGACGTGAAAAAGGAAAAGGCAGTTTTAATTTTTTTTTTTCTTCTCTCCTCGGAGCTAGAGTGCGTGATGACATCACTAGAGTGAGGAGGGTTTTTTGAAGATCTTGAAAAAATCATAAAACGTAAATCGCGATTTCTCAAAGACCGTAAATCACAACAATACACGGCTTCAGTATGTCATAGATCAAAGTCTTGAGACCCGTTTAAACTTCGAATGGTATCTCTGTGTTGAAATATGGCTGAGCTATAGAGCTCCGAAGAGGGCTGGGTTTGAGCTGATTTGAGCAGATTTGCTCGGAATCCGGCAAAATCCCATTCATTTCTATGGGACGATTTTCGCCGTTTTTTGCGTCTAGCGTCGCCACGGTAACACTTTTGACGGAGAAAAGTAATAGCACACATCGCACGGTCGAGACCTACGTTTTGATATATTTTCATGCGTGTGGCACCTTACGGTTATGGCCCTATTAACGGACAAAATATATGCGGAATAATAATAAGATAAAAAGAAAAAAAGGGAAACCGATCCTGGATACTAATAATACGCCCTTCAAAACGCGTTTTTTGTCGTTTTCTCGGTCGTTTTTTTTTTTTTTTTTTGGATTTTTTTCTTCCATAGCGAGGGCGGTGTAACCCAAGATTGCCCCGGCTTCGCCGGGGCATCTTGGGTATTAAGACAGTTGGGTAAAATGGCCCTCGCTTCGCAAGGGCCCATTTTACTGCATTACAATATGTGCATGCCACTACTTTGGCATGCACATAATAATAATAATAAGAATAGGGAAACTCATCCTGGATACTAATATACGCCTTCCGAAACGCGTTTTTTGCCATTTTTTCAGTCGTTTTTTGGGTTTTTCGGGATTTTTTTCTTCCATAGCGAGGCGGTGTCCCCCGAGCCCTCGAGGGGCAATTGAGGCCATTTTATGCCCCCCCAGGCCATTTTGGGCCATTCTGCACATTGCATATGTGCATGCCACTACTGGCATGCACATAAAAAGGGAAACCCATCCTGGATACTAATATACGCCTTCTCGAACGCGTTTTTTGTCGTTTTCTCAGTCGTTTTTTGGGTTTTTTTGGATTTTTTTCTTCCATAGCGAGGGCGGGGTAACCCATGATGCCCTCGCAGGGGCATTTTCCCAGAGGGCCATTTTATGGCCCGCAGCGGGCCATTTTGGGCCATTTTACTGCATAACAATATTGGCAGGCACATAATAATAACAATCCTCTGGCCTAACAGTGTTGCTGTGATCCTCTTTTTACAAATGCCTTTGCTCAGGAACATTTCTATGATGCCCAAAGTGGATCAGGCTTCCTGGCTTGGAGACTGAAGACCATCCAGCGGAAGACAAAGCTTCACTCTCCGTCAACTAGTTCCCCGAAGGCTACGACAGGAGGACCGACATGTTCCAGGCATACCAGCCAAGGTGATGAGCTTCAAGATGAACCATTCCAGGAGGCCATTTCTCTGATGACCCATACCAATGATCGTGAGACAATATTCCAGAAGATGCGAGAGACCTTCCCATACAGACAAAAGCTTGTCCACAACCCAGACACCTCAGCCAGTGCTCTGTCCATTTTCCCGAGATTATTGGACACAAAAGGATTGGTAAGTGGTATTGCTATTTAGATTGTTTAATGCTTACTTATTGAGTATTATCTATGGGTCATTTATAAAACTAGGGAAAGTATGTAATTTTAGTATTCTGTAAGATGTCTGACTGGTTCAGTGTTTCCCACAGAATGTCCGTTAGTCAGGATGGTGGGGGGTTAGTCAGAACACTTCACTATCATCATTGGAAAGGCTGTGCTGTGCAGTTTAATAAGAAAAATGATATGAAAGCCTTTCAGAAGGTTGTAAAGACAGTTCTCTTCTAAGAGAGCTACCTTCCATAACAAATCTAATCCTAATTTCTGTACTCATTATTGCCTTAACTACTATATACATTGCTGTACTTTCTACCTCCCCACTGCTTATTGCTTTCTATATCCCCTTCTGTAAGTAACTTTGGATAAAAGCATCTGCTTTTTGTCATGTAATGTACTGTGATTCTAAGCTGTATTCTTTGATGTTGTAGATTCTTCAAGATTTCAGCCTCCTCTTTGGACCGGAGACAGCCGCCCGGCTTCTTGAAAGGTGGCCTTCCTACAAGCCCAAGCTCATTAAGGAAGCATCATCACTTGCCCAAACTCCACTCCACTGTTGCAGCAACTTTTGCAGTCAGCTAGGGAGGAGTCAGCGTTGACATCTGCAGGCAACTCCAAAGGTAATGGTTTTCATTTTTAAAATTATTCATCTGTTGTCTTTTCCCAAATTAAATGAGGTGTGTACTTCCATATACATATTAATTTTAGAGAAAAAATAGTCTTTGTGCATGACTATTAATGTTCATTTATGTTTGCCTCCCCTTCAAACCCCACCCCAGGATGGGATAGTGATATGTCCACATTACTCCTGCTCCTGCATATCCTGTCACCTCAGTCCACTGGGAGAAAGAGGAGCTACAAGATCAGCGCAAGTCGAGCCATAGACAATCTTGTCGTATTTCACAAGGTGTGTGATTTTACTGTCCACAGTATGGTCCCTGAAATGAAATTAAAATGGTAAAGCATGATCATAATATATTTTCTGTCTTTTTTTTTTCTTCTTTTTATGTTAACTTGTAGGCATGCCAGAGCCTTGATGAGCACTTGGATGCAGATGACCGTCGACAGCCGTATCTGCTTGCTTCAGGACTCCACAAGCAAGCCATCAGCAACTTCTACATCGTCATGGATAAGAAGCTAATTCCTTGCCAAGGAAATACGTCTTTGGCAGCATTCGACGAGCTTTTCAAGGTCCATTTTGTCTTCAGTTTGAGTTATGATCAGAGCCTTCACAACATGTTTACATTCCTGCAAACCACAGTCTTCAACATTGATGTGGGAAGCACCAGAGAGAGTCCAAAGGTGAAAGAACTGCGAGCAAAGTTGATGAATGATGTATAGGTGCTATGTCTGTAGGTCACTTCATGGTTCTGGAAGTTCCCTCATCCAGCACCTCAAACTTCTACATGGTTTATATCCTGGCAAAAAGTTAAATTTGTTATGTGCACAGGATGGATGTTCTTTCGAGTTCAGAAGTTATTCTGGTTTCCGCAGACATCTAAAACGCTTACACAGTGACGTTAATGCTGAGCCAAGTTGTTCACATGGACCAGGTACTTACAGCGCTTCATCCTTTGGTATGCTGGCTCTGCCTTTGGATAGATCTTGTGGTGTCCCTTCTGAGGAATCTTTGACTCAAGACTTGAGTAAAAATGGACATTCTTCAAAATGCAATCAAAATGAACGCTCTGTTAAATCAAAAGACATGTGTGGTGCAATTATTTCAAAGTTGCAAGGAGGTGGTTGTTCAAACAGTTTGATTTTGTCAGTTGTTGAAAGTATTGAGGAATATGTGGATTATATGCACATGGACATAAAGGATCAGGTCTTAGAGGTTGTGCCAGACTCAAATCCAAGTAGAGAACCAGTGGAAGCTGTTTTTAACCACTTGAAAAATCATTTTTCTGATCTCAACACAGAAAGTAAATGGAGCAAATATTTTTGTTCAAAATGGGGAGTTGTACAACCTGTAGAGATCCATTTAGGAGTAAGATTTGACTCGAAAATAAATAAAGTATCTGGGCTTTATGAGCAGTTACCAGTCAATGACACGTTCATCTATATACCATTGTTTGAGACGTTAGATTTCATTTTAAAAAATGAGGTTATTTGCAGCCACATCCAGTCAGCTAAATTTAGTGATCTTTATTCAGATTTTTGTGATGGTACTTACTTCAAAACAAATCAGTTGTTCTCATCATTTAAATATGCTTTGCAGATCCAGGTTTATTATGACGAGTTTGAAACAGCAAATCCTCTAGGTTCCAAGCAGGGGGGTGCATAAGCTGGGATGTATATATTTAACATTAAGAAACCTTCCACCTCATCTTAATTCATCTTTGATGAATATTCACCTTGTTTCTCTGTTTCATGCTCAAGATGGCAAAAAATATGGCCTAGATAAAATACTTGCACCACCATTTGTAGATGATGTGAAAAAGCTGGAAATTCAAGGAATGAAAGTCTCATTTACTGATGAGCTTCTGTTTGGGACAATATCACAGATAACAGGTGACAATTTGGGATTAAATGGAATTCTTGGGTATGTAGAGTCCTTTTCTGCAACCTACTATTGCAGATTGTGTTTAACAGACAAGGATTCTGCTCAGAGTGTATTCAGTGAACATGATCCAAGGGTTTTATTACGATCAAAAGAGTTAAATGAGCAGCATTACAAACATCTAAAGGATTCTGGTGATGGTTCATGTTATGGTATTAAACACAACAGCATTCTTAATCAGTTAAAATACTTTAATGTTGCTGATAATGTTGTTGTTGACATAATGCATGACCTGCTTGAGGGCGTGGCACAATATGAAGTTAGGCTTCTGTTTGACTATCTTGCTAAGAATTTCACTACCACTGAACACATCCTGATGAGAGTCTATGGGTACAGTTATGGATATTTGGACAGGAAAAACAGGCCCACAAAGATAATTTTACAGGGCAATCGGCTTGGTCTTAATGCAAGCCAAATGATGTTTCTTTTGAGAAATATTCCCCTCATTTTTGGCAATGTTGTGCCAGAGGGAGACACTAACTGGAATTTACTATTATTGCTTCTTGATATTGTTGACATTGTCTATTCTCCTAGTATCTCGGAGGGCATGACTGTGTATTTGGGGTCTCTAATTGCGGAACATCACAAATTATTTAAGGAACTTTACCCAACTCAAAATTTGATCCCAAAACACCACCTCATGATCCATTATCCTGGTGTGATAAGAAAGATAGGCCCTTTGATTCATGTTTGGACTATGAGATACGAAGGAAAACATAGGTTTTTTAAGAACAGCATTAAGAATTTCAAAAACCTGACAAAATATTTAGCACAGAAGCATCAGCTAGCTATTGCCTATCATTGGGACTCACTTGGTGCGAGAGGTATTGAGTCTGGCCCAATAAAAACTCAAACACTGAGCGAAATGGATTATGATCAACTGATTTGTGAACACTTTCAGATGGAAAGGCTTACTTTAGTATCTTCCACGCTGTGGGTCAAATGTAACGGGCTTGAGTATCATTGTGGTGCTGTTGTTTGTGTTAATGTGGAGGATGAAATACCAGTGTTTGGTAAAATGTGTCAATAATCCTAAACAATGCTGATGTCCATTTTGTTCTCATGGAAATGGATACAGTGTATGTTGAGCACCTTCATGCATTTCAGGTTGAAGAATGTAATCACTTCTATATTGTTAAGAAAGATGATCTGCACCATTACAAACCCTTTGATCTCCAGATGTCATATGGGTGTGATGCATTTTTTTATGTTGCACCTGATTGTTTCATTTTGTAATGAAATAAAACAATGTGTCAGTTAATAATGAATTTAAGTGAAGTGTTTTTTTGACAACTGATGCAGTAATTGTTAAGCCTAGATTAATTTTTGTGTAAAAGGACAAATTTAAGTGAAAGAATTTACAGGGTAATCTACGGAGCCCTGGAGGGGACATGAAGGAAAAAAAAAAAAATAGGAAAAAAAAATTTTTTTTGAGAAAATGTAGGAAATTTTTTTTTTTTCTCGAGTTTCAAACTCGAGATCTCGAGTTTGAAAGTCGAGATCTCGAGTTTCAAACTCGAGATCTCGAGTTTGATTTGCAATGCAGCTGAGTTGTGAAATGCGTGCGCTCGGCTGCTCGGAAGAACGGCTGCCGGAGAGAGAAGGAGAGTCCACCGCCCCCGGGGGGCTGCGTAGACGAAGCTGGCAGAGTCCAGACTAGAGAGGTGCTTTGGACCGCGGCAGAGAGGGGGGCGAGACCCTCTCTGGCGCAGGAGCCACGGATGAGGACCGGCAGACGCCTCCCGGACTCCCCATCTGACTTCCCCGCACCCCTCCGCTCCAACCCCCGCCTCTGCAGCAGAGACGGAGATGGAGAGATGCGAGAGAGCCGGAGGCGAGAAGGAGGGAGAGAGGCCGCTGGGGTAGCGTACGGCTGCAGGCGCCCCCGCGGGAGGGTGGACCTGAACCGTCTCATCCGTTAATGATCCACTTTCAAAGTCGAGATCTCGACTTTCAAAGTCGAGATCTCGACTTTCAAACTCGAGATCTCGACTTTCAAACTCGAGATCTCGAGTTTGATCTGGCTTCTGCAGCAGAGACGGAGATGGAGAGATCTCTCCATCAGAGACCGCTGGGGCAGCGTACGGCTGCAGGACTTAAGTAAAGTTATAAAGACATTCACAGATTCGGCTTTCCGGGATCAATAAGTCTGAAGCCACACTCGTCAAAACACAAATGATGCCTCTATCACATCTTGATAGCATAGACTACCAGCTACAAGGACAAAATCCCCGATTTATACAAAAATAAGCAGTTCTGCGAGCTCGATGTAAAATATTGACGAAAATGCGCAGCCCGCAGCCGTGCCAGTGCCCAGGGACCGTCTGCAAATTGCAACAAAAGAAAAACACGCTGGACACAAAAATCAATAACTCCACTGTTGTACAGTATACAGACGCCAAAACTTACTCCATCCATCAGAGTTCCCCTCATGGTCATACTACAACAAATATTATGTAACAAAAAGATTTGGCATAATTTTGGTGATTTTTTTAAATTATCATTAATCATTAATAACTTATATGATGATCAATAACTTCACTGTTTTACACTGCAGACACTCAAAACCCACTACACACTTCTGCAGTCTCCTTATGGTCATACTACAACAGCTGTTTTGAAAAAAAAAAAAGGTTTGGTATAATGTTGGTGATTTTCTAAATTATTATTCATCATTAATACCTTATATAATGATCAATAACTTCATTGTTTTACACTGAAGCGACTCCAAACTCACTACACACATCAAGAGTCTCCTTAAGGTCATACTACAACAGCTGTTTTGAACAAAGAAGGTTTGGTATAATTTTGGTGATTTTTTTTTTTATTATTATTAATCATTAATAACTTATATAATGATCAATAACTCCACTGTTTTACACTATAGATACTCCAAACTCACTACATACTTCTGCAGTCTCCTTATGGTCATACTACAACAGCTGTTTTGAACAAGAAAGGTTTGGTATAATTTTGGTGATTTTCTTTTAGGAATATTAATCACCAATAATTTCAATACTGATCAATAACGTCTCTGTTTTACACTGCAGACACTCCAAACTCACTACATACTTCAAGAGTCCCCCTCTGGTCATACTACTACTACAGCTGTTTTGCACAAAAAGGGTTTGGCATAATTTTGGTGATTTTCTTTAATTATTAATCATCAATAATAACTTATATGATGATCAATAACTTTACTGTTTTACACTGTAGACACTCCAAGCTCACTAAACACATCAAAAGTCTCCTTATGGTCATACTACAACAGCTGTTTTGAACAAAGAAGGTTTGGTGTAATTTTGGTGATTTATTTTATTAAATCACCAAAATTACACTAAACCTTCTTTGTTCAAAACAGCTGTTGTAGTATGACCATAAGGAGACTTTTGATGTGTGTAGTGAGTTTGGAGTGTCTACAGTGTAAAACAATGAAGTTATTGATCATTATATAAGGTATTAATGATGAATAATAATTTAGAAAATCACCAACATTATACCAAACCTTTTTTTTTTTTCAAAACAGCTGTTGTAGTATGACCATAAGGAGACTGCAGAAGTGTGTAGTGGGTTTTGAGTGTCTGCAGTGTAAAACAGTGAAGTTATTGATCATCATATAAGTTATTAATGATTAATGATAATTTAAAAAAATCACCAAAATTATGCCAAATCTTTTTGTTACATAATATTTGTTGTAGTATGACCATGAGGGGAACTCTGATGGATGGAGTAAGTTTTGGCGTCTGTATACTGTACAACAGTGGAGTTATTGATTTTTGTGTCCAGCGTGTTTTTCTTTTGTTGCAATTTGCAGACGGTCCCTGGGCACTGGCACGGCTGTGGGCTGCGCATTTTCGTCAATATTTTACATCGAGCTCGCAGAACTGCTTATTTTTGTATAAATCAGGGATTTTGTCCTTGTAGCTGGTAGTCTATGCTATCAAGATGTGATAGAGGCATCATTTGTGTTTTGACGATGTGTGGCTTCAGACTTATTGATCCCGGAAAGCCGAATCTGTGAATGTCTTTATAACTTTACTTAAGTCCTGCAGCCGTACGCTGCCCCAGCGGTCTCTGATGGAGAGATCTCTCCATCTCCGTCTCTGCTGCAGAAGCCAGATCAAACTCGAGATCTCGAGTTTGAAAGTCGAGATCTCGAGTTTGAAAGTCGAGATCTCGACTTTGAAAGTCGAGATCTCGACTTTGAAAGTGGATCATTAACGGATGAGACGGTTCAGGTCCACCCTCCCGCGGGGGCGCCTGCAGCCGTACGCTACCCCAGCGGCCTCTCTCCCTCCTTCTCGCCTCCGGCTCTCTCGCATCTCTCCATCTCCGTCTCTGCTGCAGAGGCGGGGGTTGGAGCGGAGGGGTGCGGGGAAGTCAGATGGGGAGTCCGGGAGGCGTCTGCCGGTCCTCATCCGTGGCTCCTGCGCCAGAGAGGGTCTCGCCCCCCTCTCTGCCGCGGTCCAAAGCACCTCTCTAGTCTGGACTCTGCCAGCTTCGTCTACGCAGCCCCCCGGGGCGGTGGACTCTCCTTCTCTCTCCGGCAGCCGTTCTTCCGAGCAGCCGAGCGCACGCATTTCACAACTCAGCTGCATTGCAAATCAAACTCGAGATCTCGAGTTTGAAACTCGAGATCTCGACTTTCAAACTCGAGATCTCGAGTTTGAAACTCGAGAAAAAAAAAAAATTTCCTACATTTTCTCAAAAAAAATTTTTTTTTCCTATTTTTTTTTTTTTTCCTTCATGTCCCCTCCAGGGCTCCGTAGTAATCACCACCATGTTAGTGTTAATGCAACACTGTTTTTAGTAATAAATTAACACTATTAGAGCAGGGCTTTCAATAAAGATTCAACAATCTTATGGTGTTACAATGACACTATGTTAGTGTTATGTAACACTTTTTATAGTTAAAGATTTGACACTATTAGAGTAGGGCTTTCAATGAGGATTCAACAATCCTCTGGTGTTAAAGTGCTCTAGTCTGGTGTTAATATTTAACTCTTACAGTGTAACATTCTAACACTGCGTCAGAGTTGGTTTTTGTGACACTGGGGAAAGTGTTAGATTAACACTGATGCAGTGGTCCCCATATATACACTGGAAAAGTGTTAAATTTGACTCTGTTAGTGTTAAAATTCCGAATTGAAATTTGTAGTGTATTATCATTGATTGGATTTAATATTATAATTTTAGTTAATGATATTTGCTTGGGGGTCATGATCTGGGTCTCTGTAAAGCGCCAAGAGACAATTGACATTGTAACAGACGCTATACAAATAAAATTGAATCGAAGTGAATTGAAAGACAATAACTTCTGTTTTATCTGAATTTAGAAGCAGACATCCAGGACATCCAGGACTTAATGTCATTAAGACACCCTTGAAGTTTAGCCAACCGTTTGGCCAATGTTTTTGCTTCCTCTGGTTTCATAGATAAGTACAGCTGCGTTATCTTCCGCGTAGTAATGAAAGTTTTGTGCTGTGGTTCTGGATAATTTTTCCCAAGGGCAGCATGTATAAAGTAAAAAGGATTGGTCCCAGAACTGAACCCTGTTGGATATGGCAAGCCATTTTAACATAAAATAGTTAAGCTATTGCAGATATCCATAATTCAATTCTTCCTATCCAAAAATAACATTTCAGATATCAACAAAGTAATTTCTCCTATCCACAATTATAATTTCAGATATCCACAATTATAATTTCAGATATCCACAACATCATTCTTACTAGGACAAATGACGTCACTTTTCCCATTCATGTGTATGGGGTTTGATATTACAGATAGTCGTAATCCATTAACAGATATCCATAACTCACAATGCAGATATCTGTAACTGAATTACGACTATCCTTATTTCCATTTAAAGATATCTACAACATAATTTTGACTAGTTGCAATTCCAATTCTAGATATCTCCAAACACTGTTAATTCAAGATATCTGCTTTTGAATATCAAGATATCTTGAATTAAATTTTACCTAGCCAGAATAACATTGTTGATATCTTGAATTGGAATTACAACTAGTCGAAATTAAGCCCAGGCATGACAGGAGCTAACGGCCAGAAATGGAGAGGAATTACTCTCAGCCACAAAGCGACTGTTTCACCGTCAAGGACAGCAAATCTTGGGTAAGTTTTGCTAGCACTGGTCATCAGCATTAGCATGGTCTCTGTTAGTTCCTAGATGTTATTGTTTGGTGGCTCAATTGGAAAAAACAAGCTAACGTTATTTATTTTGCTCGGTTAACATAACTTGCTAAGTTATTTGCAGCATCATTTCCTGGCCTAATGCACTAGGCGCAAAAAATATTTACCCGTTATTTTTATAACCTGATATTAATACCAGAGGTGGAAGTAATTAATTACAATACTCAAATTACTGTAATTAAGTAGTGTTGGAGGGTACTTGTACTTTTATAAGTAGATTTTCAAGTATTTACTTTTACTTGTCCTTAAGTATTCATTAAACCATGTTATCTACTTAATTACTTTTAAAATAGCATTTGAGTACTGGGTACATCTTTGATTAATATCCAAAGCTTTTACCTGCATTTTTATAGCCAGTAATGTCAATGTCATGGTCTAGGTTGAGGAGGTCTTCGAAACAACCCAAAAACCCGAGGTTCCAACCCGACCTGAATCGGGTCTCGGGTCCATTCAAAAGATGGACTTTGGACTGAATGACCAGTTTCCACGTGAAATCCTCAACAGATGGAAAGTTCTCTTCCAGATCAGAAAACAATCCATGAAGGAAGGGAAACGGGCCATTGTCTCGGTTGACAGACTGTACATCGATGGACAACTGTACCGCGATAAGAACAGTTAAATACACCTATATATTTAAATCATTTAAATGTATTGTTCATGTTCATGTATTGTTTTAGTGTTTTCTGTTTTTCCTTATGTTTCTTCCCACCTCATCTCTCACTTCTCTTTCCTTTCTAAGACACTCTTTAAGGCAAACAACACACCACAGACTAATTTATATACATGCTTTACACCTTTACTGAGCACCTCTTTATATTTCCTGGCAAACGGATTCTCAGGCTTTTATAAATATTCCCATTTTTCATACAGCAACATGAATCAGGCTACAAAATTCTAACATTATGAATTCATTAAAATTAGTTGGAACATCTGAGGAATAAATCCACAAGCAAAAAAAACTAAAATATTTGACCATATAATTAAATTACAAACTGATATTTGTCTATTACAAGAAACGCACATCTCTAAATCAGATAATCAAACATTAAAAACTTCCCAATTTTATCATGTCTTTATGGCTAATTTCAACTCAAGACAAAGGGGAGTAGCAATCTTAATTCACAAAAAAGTCTCGTACACTCATAATGACACAGTCACAGACCCTGAGGGATGATTTATAATTATCAAAATCACAGTAGACAACAGCCCAGTAATAATAGCCAGCGTTTATGGGCCAAACAAAGATGATTCTGCTTTCTTTCATACCTTCTTTACTGCTCTTTCCAATTTATCAAGCTCACCAATAATTATAGGTGAAGACTTTAACACAGTTCTCAACCCTGCACTTGATAAAGCTAGTAACACCAATCGAACCTATAACTATCAATCTTCAACAACAGATGGTGTTTTAACACATCACTACTGGATGATCCTGACTTTGATAATTATATTAAAAGAAAATGGGCATGCTTCCTTGAATTAACGACTCACCAGAAATTCCTCCTTCACTTCTTTGGGAAACAGGGAAAGCAGTGCTAAGAGGACAAATTATTTCATACTCGACTTAAAAAAAAAAAAAAAGAAAGAACAAGAAGAAGAACAAGGTTTGGAAAAAATGATTAAAGAATTAGAATTAACAAATGCTAATAACCCCACATCTAAAACTCAATCAGAACTACAAAGCTGTAAATTACAAATGAATGAATATATAAATACAAAAACTAAATTTCTCATCCAGAGACTCGGACATGAGCAGTTTGAATACAGCAATAAATGCAGTAAATATTTGGCTAATCAGATTAAGAGGAATAAAGAAAAATCAACAATATCCATCCACAATTGTAAACCCAGAAGGCAAAATTATACAGACACCAGAAGAAATTAATGAAACATTCAGAAACTCTTATTAGAGCCTTTATTCCTCTCCAAATAAATCAAATCTACAAGATACTGATACATTTCTGAATGATAATAACCTGCCTCGCCTGACAGAAGATCAAGTTAAAGAGCTGGAGGAGCCAATTACCATAACAGAACTCCATAAATGTATGTAAATGTATGTAAGCATAGTAAAATTTCAGGAATACAGACAGGAAATGCAACACATAGATTAGTTTATATGCAGATGACATTCTTTTATACCTACAAAACCCGTCAACATCTCTCCCCCAAACTATCACTCTAATAAATTCCTTCTCCAAGATCTCAAATTACTCTATTAACTGGTCTAAATCCACCATCCTACCACTAAACCTCAGTAGTTGGGATGTGTCTGCCAAAACAGTATTTCTATCATTTAAAACAGACATTATTAAATATCCAGGATTAAATATTTCCCTAAATTGTCAGAATTAGTTGGCCTTAACTATAACCCTCTATTAAAAACAGTTGAAGGAAACCTTAAACGTTGGATAAATCTACCAATAAACTTAAAAGGCAGAATCACCACAGTTAAAATGACCATCCTTCCTATGATTAATTATCTTTTCTTAATGATTCGAATTAAACCTCCAAGCTCTTGGTTTAAATCTTTAGATTCTATAGTCTTGCAATATTATTGGAAAAACAAGAAAGCTAGAATTAAATTATCCACACTACAGAAATCCAAATCTAAAGGTGGTCTGGAAGCTCCAAACTTCTCTTATTATTTCCTTGCAAACAAAATCCAATATATTTTATAAATGGATAAATACTAAACAGTGTGACGAATCTTGGATAGACTTAGGACAATCATTTTGCAAAGAAATCAATATTTTCGATTTGCCTTTAATAAGTCGCTCAATTACTCGCCATTCCTGTTTTAAAAACCCAATCATAGCTACAACCTTGACAGCCTGGTGGGATTTTCACCAGATAGCTAATACCAGCATCTCACCAAAAAAATACACACTGGTCTGGAATAATCCTGACTTCCAAATAAACCGGAAACCCTTAAATTTCATGTCATGGATTAACAAGGGCATCACCCAACTCAATCATATCTATGAAAATAATTCTATGGTCACACTTGCTCATCTTGTCCAGAAATACAACATTGAACAAAAGCAATTCTAAGAATATCTTCAGGTTAAAACTACTGTACAGGCTAAAATGAATAAAATACCTAACCTCAGTCTCCCACCATTGATCCTAGAATTCACTAGAATCTCTAGTCACCAAAAAATCTTGTCTAAAATATATAAATTCATTTCAACAATTGACCGTACAACCTCAGTCCCTTCAATCAAATGGAAGCAGGACTTAGAACTCACCACCAATGAAGAATTCTGGCCCCAAATTTACAAAAATATATTTTATTCAGCTGCTAATGTAAATCTACAACTCATACAATATAAAATTATCCACAGAGTGCACTTTATTGGGGAAAAAATGTTTAAAATTATCTTTAGAGACACAAAAATATGCTCACATTGTACACAGAAAGCAGTTGACTCCTACTTTAATGCCATGTGGGAATGTACACCAGTTAAACCATTCTGGCTCAATATTATCAAAACTCTCACCCAACTTCTGGACTGTAACAGAATCAGAATCAGAATCACATTTTTTTTTTTTGTGAATCCCACAACATGTGTCTCTGATCAAGGACATGTGGTGTGAGACACCTCTTTTTTATCCTCCCCCCATCCCCTATGTGATCATATTTTCTTCTGCTAAAAGTGCCCTGGCCGGAGGGTGGTGTACTTGGGCATCTGTGTGCCTGACTATACTGCCCTCGGACACGGTAGAAGCGCTCTTATAGCGCTGACCCAAGCACCGTTGACTCCTGTCCATAAGTTGTTGTTGTTGTTTCTGTATGTTTCTCTTGGACGGTGTACTGGGAAGACAAATTTCACTGTGTTGGGACGCTGGCTCAGTGACAATAATAAATCTGATTCTGATTCTGATTCAAAAAAACAATCCTTGTAAATTGGAAAACAAAAAATTCAATTAATATTACTCTCTGGACAAATTTGTTAATTGACTTCATTGCAATGGAACAATTGTCAGCCACAATAAAAATCGAAATTACACTTTTGATCAAATTTGGGACAAAATGAGTCGATCTTTACATCTGTAACATGGATCGTCCCTAAAGGACGACTGAGGATGACTGAGCATTATATTAAAATAAACACACAACTTTTTTAAGATTTCTTAAATCTACTCCCACCATAACTGCCCACAGTTAGCTTGATCTCCTTCAGCCTGAGAATCCGTTGATATAAACTTATTGATCCTGGGGGAAGGATAAGAATGGGAATAATTATTTTACGATGGATTACTGTTGTCATTGTTATTAAACCACATGTGCATTTCCCCCAGTAATATAACATTATCTCACCTTCCCAGTGGGTGTGGGCCCCACACCTCCCAGTCACTCTGGGTCAGGGTTCATGTGTCGTTGCTGGGGTTCTTGCCCCAGTTTGCGCTGTGTCTCTGGTGGTTGGGGCTGGGGTGGGCCCTGGGGGCGGGGACTGTGGCGGGGTGGTCTCCTCCCTGGTCTCCTTGCCTGTTTCGGTCTTGGCTGCAGCGGTGGGGCTGCTTGGATCTGCTGTCCTGGTGGTGCGGTCTACCTGTGCTGCCGGGTGGCGGTGGGGTTTGCCACGCCCCTGTTGACCGCGGACCCACCGGGTGGGGGGCGGGGTCTGGGCTGGGGTAGGGCTGGGGTAGGGGCTGGGGTGGCGGGTTTTCCCTGGGGGGGCGGGGGCGGTCGCTGCCTCCTGTGTGCTGCCTCCCCGCGGGCGTCGGCGGTGGTGGGCGGAGGGGGGGGTGGCCCGTGCCTGGGGGTGGTGCGGGGGCGGCGGAGGGGCATCTCCCCTCGCTGTGGTGCATCCGGTCTGTGGCACCCGGCACGTCTCTCTGCCTTGGGGCTCCTCCTGAGGTCGCGGTGGGTGTCCGGTTCCCCGTCTGGGAATTACTACATGGACCACCTGCAGGGTCCCAGGCTGGGAGCTGAACCTGCTGCAGGACTACATGGACCACCTGCAGGGTCCCAGGCTGAGAGCTGACCCTGCTGCAGGACTACATGGACCACCTGCAGGGTCTCAGGCTGAGAGCTGACCCTGCTGCAGGACTACATGGACCACCTGCAGGGTCCTCGGCTGAGAGCTGAACCTGCTGCAGGACTACATGGACCACCTGCAGGGTCCCCGGCTGAGAGCTGAACCTGCTGCAGGACTACATGGACCACCTGCAGGGTCCCAGGCTGAGAGCTGAACCTGCTGCAGGACTACATGGACCACCTGCAGGGTCCCAGGCTGGGAGCTGAACCTGCTGCAGGACTACATGGACCACCTGCAGGGTCCCAGGCTGAGAGCTGAACCTGCTGCAGGACTACATGGACCACCTGCAGGGTCCCAGGCTGAGAGCTGCCCCTGCTGCAGGACTACATGGACCACCTGCAGGGTCTCAGGCTGAGAGCTGACCCTGCTGCAGGACTACATGGACCACCTGCAGGGTCCCAGGCTGGGAGCTGAACCTGCTGCAGGACTACATGGGCCACCTGCAGGGTCCCAGGCTATAAGCTGACCCTGCTGCAGGACTACATGGACCACCTGCCACTACTTTGCTACCTAGAAGTGTGTTTTCTTTTTTTGAACCTAAGATTAGTTTTGAAAGAACTGCCTTGCATTTATTTGATCCTCCATCATTTCATCACTCCACCACTCATGAAATAAATGAGATGTTTGTTGATCCACATATGAAAAAAAACATTTATTAAAAACATTTTACATAACTCAGAAAGTGTTCCATGGTCTTTGTTTTGAACAGAAATTCTTGAGCACAGATACCATTGTCTCTATTAAAACAGCGCTGTACAAATGATGACAGTCCGGACTGTAGGCCTAGCATTGTTTTGTGACATTAAAATCATTATTGTCAGTGGACATTTTAAACCCTAACTATTTTATCAAAGGAATCTGGTAGTCAGACATGTCATTGTAATCTCTGTATGCTATGACTTCACTTCAGGAGGTGTGTCAGCTGGTCCTGCAGGTTTTTAGACTGCTCCACACTGAAGGATGGAGACAAAGGAGAGTGAGTGCCAATATCAGTTTGTGTTGTGGCTTAAAGCTAAGACAGTGATGTCAGCTTTTTCCTCTAAAGCCTAAACAGTGTTGGGTTGGGTTTTGGCCTACTTTTTCTGGATGGCCTCCTGCCTGTAAGAGAAAATCAAAACACATTTTTAATGTGTCTGACTGACTTACACAGTTTGAACCAAAGCAATTGACACATTTTTTATAGATATATTCATAAACATCTAATTGATACTCACTGGTATTGTAAATGTGTGGTGATAATGGACATTTTTCTCAGACTCTGGAAGACAGATGATAACAGTGTTGAATTTTGTTGATCATACAAAAAGTAGAAGATAATGTTACCTTGGCATTCATTTGAACACATACATCCTCAGAGTGTAGGATGGCATCTTCCTGAATCACCATGTTCCTTGCTGCTTGACCAAGAAGCTAGAAGAGACATTAGAAAAAAGTGCTTAGGGTTGCAGCCAATGATTCTAACTACCATTACTGTAAATGTGAGTTTCCAGATTTGCAAAATATTGCAAATACAAATATTTTTAGTGATTTTATCGCTTTTGTAAATGAAATTGAGTGAAATTGCCTTTAAATCATTAAAGCAGGACAAGAAACTTTTGCTCATGTTAAAATATCAATTGTAGTTTAATTTCAGGTTATATTTTCTTACTTTTATGAAGTTTCATGTAGCTGCAGATTAATCTATTTTTTATACTCAAGCACCAACATCAGGGACTGATCATAGCCTTCACTACTCTTTTTCAAATCTTCACTGTGCAGCTCATCAAATGTATAAAGAGAGCTCAGCATAAATGAGTACACCCCTTTTGAAAAGAAAAGAGGGCAATTCCAAAAATTTTGACAAATACTGAATCTTATAGCACATTTGTTTCACTCATAACATTAAAGTAATGTTAATAAATTAACTTAGATTACAAAATATTTAGTTTTGCTTAAATGAGTTGATGCACAAATGAATGCAACCCACAACAAAACTTAATACATCTAGTATTTTGAATGACCTCCATGATTTTTAAGGACAGCACCAAGTCTTCTAGGCATGGACTGAACAATTTACCAACATATTTCAAAATCTATCTTTTTCCAATTTTAAGAACAACCTCTTTTACAGCCTTGATGGAATGTGATGCCATACAGCGCTGAAACCATCATTTCCAAAAACATTTATACTGGTCTCATCATTCCAGAGTACAGAGTACCAGTAGTGTACCAGTACCAGTAGAGCATGCCATTCCTCTGCAGTGTACACCGTATTATGTCACAGGAAACAATCACCCCAGTTTGGCTTTTTACTTTTTTTTTTTTTTTTTTAAGCTAAAATGCAGTGAACTTACATAGTGATTTTCTTTTTTTTCCTTTTTTATTATAAAACACTCCTATTAAGGAGTTAACTTCAGTGGACAGCCTTGGATGTCTCTGTCAGATGGGTGTCATTCTTTCTAACTTGGTAAAACTTTTGAAACAGTATTCTGATTAATAGTTAAAACTTTGCTGATCTTTTGTATTCTTCACCTTTCTTGTATAAAGAAATTATTTTCTGTCTCAGGTCTTCTTAAATTTCTCTTCTGTGTGGTACTTTTTTTTTTTTGTTAAGTAATGCCCTTTATAATCAATTGTCTGCTGGACACCTGCTTATTGCTTATTCACTGACTTATTGAATAATTACTGTGACGTTTGGTTAAATTCTTGTTATTTGGGATTAAGAGTTTCATTGGGGTGTATTCATTTTTGCAACATAGTCTTAAATTATTCTGTCAGAAAAATACTTTTTTGTGTGTGTAAATGAACAAATCTTGTTTGCAATCAATGGCCCGCATTTGTTGGAGTATTCTGTAGTATTATGTCCCATTAAAAACATTGTTTCTGAAAGGAAAGATTTTCTGAGAAATCTGTTGAAGTGCATTTAATATGCTGAGTACTGTATCAATAATTGCTGGACTATAGTTCTTGAAAATCAGCAGCAGTGTGTCTCCTCCATCCTCAGGTATTCATTTATTCTCCAGATGTTGCTGAACTCTACTCCAGTCTCTCCTTATACACCTTCATACCTCTACTGGTCTGGACTGATCACTCTTATCAAGGTTCTGCCCGCATTAACCCAACCGGTCCTTGGTAATTCTTTATTTATACATCCTGCCCCTTCCACACTTCTCTCTCTCTCTCTCTCATTTTACTTCAATGATCAGCTCTCCAAACTACTCTTCACATATTTCCCTCACACTCTCATTTGCAAGAACATTTCCAAGTCTATCTTTAATCAACTTAACGTTCTGCACATCCTTTTCATCTCACTCTCCATCTCATTAATCATTATCTTCTTTCCTCGTGTTCAGCCTCTCATACTCATCATAAATGTCCTGTTTAATCATTTCAATCATTTTTTATCTAACCATAATTTGATCTATTCCAGTTTAACACTATGAACCCAATTCATAAAATAACCTAAACTGACTGAAGAGGGTCTGCAGGTCCCTGTAACCTTAACCTTAACCCCTAACCCTAACCCATGGTTTCCTGCAGACCTTATTTGGCCAGGCGCCCCGCCCGGCCTAAAATCTCGAGCGCCCGGGCTACAATGTCAGGAAAAAAAAAATGCAATGCATGCAAGCGACACGGCAGCGCTTGAGAACTGATCAGCGCAAATAGGTTTGTGTTATAATGAATTAATGTTGATTCTCTAGTGCTGCGCTGTTTGCCTGCAGTGCATTCTGCGCCACCTCTCTCTCTCTCTCTCTCTCTCTCTCACAGACACACACAGTGATAACCTCTCTGTCGATCACTCACGTTTGACAGCTCTCGTCTCGTCTCACTTCAATACAAGTTTTCCTCCGCTCGCTTTTATGTCGGTCCGTAATTATTTATAGTCAGTGGAGATTCTGTTAAACTTTATTCGTAATAGACCCGGTGCTTTTGTTTTGACCAGACAGTGCGACTTCTCACTGCCGTTTTTTTTTTTTTTTTTTTTGGTTCGACAATTCATTAAAGTGACACACGCACACACTAATCAACATTATGTTTAACTTTGTCTATAAAAGAAAAAAAAGAGCATTAGGTATTTAAACTAACTAACTAAATAAATAAAGACCAATGGGCGCACTGCCTGTCATCTGGACTCCAAGCTCACGTAGCTTCACTTGACAGCTGTCACTCTGAGGTGATTGATGACCAGTCCGCCCAGTCAAAAAGGTAACGCCTACTATGTAATTTACTGGTATGCAATTGATCAGTAGTAGAGTAAATGAGACATAGTCTTTTAGTTAAGAAACTGAGGTAGCCTACACTTTATAGTGTTTTCCATCATCATGTTTGTTGTTAAGCAACTTCTTTCATATTTTGAGGGCAAAAATAATAATTGAACAATCTAATTAATTAAGTAATTTATCCTTTTTTTTGGTTCTCGGGTACCGTTCTCGGCTTGAAACCCCCCCCTACCCCCCGGCCAAAGTTTTTTCCTGCAGGAAACCCTGCTAACCCCTAACCCTAAACCTGCTGGTGGACTCCAGCGGAGTCTATGATTATACCTTATATACTATACCACCCATGTATTTACGTGAACAGGTGAATGAGAAACAGATGAGGCGAAGAGTGCAGACCAGCCATCTTCTGTATGGAGACACTGATGTATGGAGACAGAAATGTGCTCCTGAATCATTCCCATGAACTGGTAAACACTTTCGTAAATTATATGTTTAAATGTTTGTTTAAATAAACACCATGAGGAATATCGCTCTGAAGACGGTGAAAGTCCACGGTGAAAGTCTGCAACTAGATAATCTTGAAATGTCTCGTAGGTTTGGCTAGCTGTGCGGAGCTAGCTATAATAGCTGCTGCTGTCAGACTGCTACTCTTATGAGAATATTGACAACAAATCAGACAACTGCACTCGTGTAGCTTTACCTCTTGACTGCGGGATCCCTTCATTACCTGGCGAGTCAGTACGATCACATCTCCCTTGCAAGAGCCTACTTTATCGGATAATAAGCCTTTGACTGACTGGCCGAACCGCGGCTGTGAATCTGCTGAAGCCATTTCCTGTTTTAGGAAGAGACGGCGAGCGAAGAGGGTCAAAATACACAGCAACGCGTTCATTAAATGATAAATACAGAGTAATCAAAATATATTAAAACAAAACCGAGGATTCGCATTCACATTTCGTTCATTCGAGTTTACTTTTTATGATGTCATTTATCCAGCATTAAGTATGTTAATTATATTATCCGAGTGTATATTAAGCTTTTATCATTTAATAGACTTTTGCTCATAAACTAAATAGTATTATAAAATAATGCTTCATATGTGTCTCCATGGATTTCTTCAAGGATTCAATGACACATATGTTTCTTATCTTGTTTAATTTGGCACTGTCTTAAATAGTTAAAGTCAAGGCTTTGGCATTGAAGTTCTTGCATAAAAGTGAGACCTTGCTGTGCCTCTTCCCTCAGAGCTTTCAGCTGGAATGCATGGCCACCGCTAAACCAGAACCCTCTGCCAGGGTTCTGTTAACATTGATATGGCTTGGCTTTTGTATCTGTTTGTGTTCACAGTTGTCGCCCTGACTTTGTTTGCATGGCATTTGAAGCTCAGGTCTACAGATGGATCTCAGGAGCCTCCCCACCTCCCATCGCTACCCTTAATCGGCAGTCTGCTGAGTCTGCAAAGCCCACACCCTCCTCACGTACTTTTCAAAGAACTACAGAAAAAATATGGCCAGACATATTCTCTGATGATGGGTTCACACAGAGTCATCATTGTCAACCAGCACATGCATGCTAAAGAAGTACTATTGAAGAAAGGAAAGGCATTTGCAGGGAGGCCCAGAACTGTAGGTATACCTCTTTTTATTGTCTTCTACATCATATCTGCTTCAGCAGGAGTGATTTCTATTTGTTTGTTTCCATGCATGTTCTTTGTTTGAAAAAGGTAACCACCGATGTTCTGACCAGAAGTGGTAAAGACATTGCATTTGGAAGTTATAGTGCTACTTGGAGATTCCACAGGAAAATAGTGCATGGAGCTTTGTGCATGTTTGGAGAGGGCTCTGCTTCCATTGAGAGGATCAGTGAGTAAAGTACACTCTACCTTTCATCCAGAAACAGCTATTTGTGGCCTTTATTGAAAGAAGCTTGACAGACAAATGGGGAAGAGAGAAAGACACACAGTAAGAGGTTGTTGGAAGTCAAATCTGGGTCACCTGGCCTCTGTATGTAGTCTACCTGCTCAACCAAGTCACATGTCTGGCAGCCCACTCAATTTTTAAAAATGTTATTTATTTTTATTTCTAACCTCAATATTTTTTAGGTTGTAACACTTCTCACTCGAGGCTGCATTTATCAGATTTAACTATAGCTGCTCATCAGTAACTGAAACTTTGTTGTCCTCAGTCTGTGTAGAGGCTCAGTCGCTATGCTCCATCCTGTCTGAAGCAGCTGCTGCTGGATTAGCGCTGGATCTTTCCCCTGAGCTGAGTCGAGCTGTCACCAATGTTATCTGCTCGCTCTGCTTCAACTCTTCCTACTGCCGAGGTGACCCAGAGTTTGAAGCCATGTTGAGCTACAGCCAAGGCATTGTGGACACGGTGGCTAAAGACAGTCTTGTTGACATCTTCCCCTGGTTGCAGGTTAAACAATATGAATACTTATGAATACTAAATCAATTTAGTTGTTTTTTTATGTTCAAAATAATCCTAATACCTGTAATGCTGAAGCACAAGATAATAATTAAACTCAACGTGAGTCGAACTGATCAAATCTCAGTTTAACTCTAGATGTGGAGGAAAGTGAGGATTACTTACTTTTTAATTACATGCTGTTTTTAGAAATGATTTTGTTAATACTAAAGTAGGGTGAACAGTACTGTCTGAAAGTATTTTTATATTTTATGATAATGAATCAGTAGCACCTCTCTTTCTCTCTTTATATCACAGATTTTTCCCAATGCTGACTTGCATCTTTTAAAGCACTGTGTTGCAATCAGAGACAAACTACTACAGAAGAAATACGATGAACACAAGGTGCAATATCCTCTATCTATATTCTCTATCTACAGTATATCTCTGCGTTGCCACTAGTGAGGGAGAAGTGTTTTAAAGAGTGCTACAATGAACAATATTTGTACAGAAACTGCAGGCAGAATACAATTACCAGTACATTTAATTCTCACTAAGTAGTTATGCAAGGCAATTTATGTCATTCAAGATTCTTGTAATTAAAGCTTTAACAAAATTTAGTGATGGTGCAGTTTGAGGAATTACAAAACAATTTCAATTTCAGTTTAGACCTTTTTCTCTACTTACATTTGTGCTGCTATTGTTGTGATGTCCAGTCTGATGCCAGACTGCCTTTAGTTCAAGAACATTTCCTCACATAGAATCTGGTCCCGTCGCTCTGTGTAGCTTCTCTAGTCTCAATTCTGTCATAGTTTAAAAGGAAGAACAATGTATGAAAAGTATGCAATTTAAATACCATTATAGTAGGTTCTTTATGATTAGGATCCCCAATCCAGAAATTTGTCTCAGCGGGCCTATTCTATACTTCCTAGTTCATGTGGCTGCATGAGCTGATTGCACTATTATGTTATGTGTACTCGAGATTAGATCTATTTGCTAAAAACAAAGACCTTGAGATGTCATATACAGTTCATTATTATCATGTGCCTCCCAGGCAGACTACAGTGACCACATCCAGAGAGACCTCCTGGATGCCCTGCTAAGAGCCAAACGCAGCGCTGAAAACAACAACACGGCAGATATTAGTGCTGAGTCTCTGGGCCTCACTGACGACCATCTCCTAATGACAGTGGGAGACATCTTTGGTGCTGGTGTTGAAACCACTTCTACTGTGCTTAAATGGGCTGTCACTTACCTCATCCATCATCCAGAGGTAAGGCTAAAACTGCAGGTGACTGTACAAGAGGTTGTGTGTAAGATTTCTCATCATACCGTGTATGCTTGCTGCTGTAAATTGCTGCTGTACATAGTGCTGTTTACAATTTTTTTATTCTACTGTATATATTTGTTCCGTATATATCTTGTTCCTCTTCTTTATATATATATATTGTTTATATATTGTTTATTTTTGTCTTTCTGTAAATTGAGCTGTGGGAACGCACAAATGTCCCTGTCGTGGGATCAATAAAGTTCTATCTTATCTTAGAAGGTTCTTCTGTATTCAAATATTGTATGTTTTGAAAGTTTGAATCTACCCACAATCTAATTTCAGTATTGGTAAACTATAAAATTAATTTGGCTTGGCACTGAGAATGCTGGTAGAGTAGTAATTTAAAAGGTTACTTTTTAGTGGACACTATACTTTTTTCCAGGTACAGAGTCGTATCCAAAACGAGCTCGACATTAAAATTGGAGCAGACCGCTCCCCCCAGCTTAGTGACAGAGGAAATCTGCCCTACCTGGAAGCCACTATCAGAGAGGTCTTGCGGATCCGCCCTGTGTCTCCGTTGCTCATCCCCCATGTGGCCCTCAGTGACGCAAGGTAAACCTAACCTAACGTAAGCATATAAATGGATTTTAAACCTGTGAACACAAATCTCAGAGACCTTTGTTCCAATGAGAACGTCTCATTTCTTCTCTGTAGCATTGGGGGTTTTACAGTGAGAAAAGGAACTCGGGTCATCATCAATCTGTGGGCTCTCCACCATGATGAAAAGGAATGGAACAACCCGGAGGTTTTTGAGCCTGGTGAGAAGATACAGCTGTTTAATGTGTTATTTGTTATAGGAAATGATCAAAAATTGATAGCCAGCTTCCATAAAAATGCATTAGACTTAATTTGTAGCACTTACAATTAAAGAAAAAAAAAAAGAATTAGATAGCATTTAGACCTAAAGTTTCTCTGCAGAAAAAAAAATATTGCTTAGGAAATCCTAACTAAACCTGACATTTATTCTGTAAATTGCAGCATTTTGTTTCAGCTTTGGGTGTGTGAAAGTGCTTTATAAAAAAATAGCTGTGGAATGGTATGGTATGGTATGGTAAATTCTTATTTAGTTCCAAATTCAATCACCTTTACTGTTATGGAGAAAATAATACATGTTACATATATAACATTTAATCACTTTTTATTGTTATGGTTTTTATATGTCCACTCCTTAGGACACCACTTTTGCTATCGAAATCAATTATGTCTTTTTAAGTCAATCAGTCACACAGCATAAATACATACATTTTAACCCTGAAAGCACTGTACTGTGTAAGAAAATAAAACCACAAAGAATTTAAAAGAAACACAAACAGCTAGAATGTTAGTATGAGCACTTTTGTCACAGACCTCTGTTACTGCTCAACAGGCCCGGTTCTTGAACAGCAAAGGCACAGGTCTGACTGTTCCATCATCCAGCTACCTGCCATTTGGTGCCGGGATCCGGGTGTGTTTGGGTGAGGCCTTGGCCAAGATGGAACTCTTCCTCTTCTTGTCCTGGATCCTACAGCGCTTCACCCTCTCCGTCCCACCAAACCATTCTCTTCCCAGTCTGGAGGGTAAATTTGGTGTGGTCCTCCAGCCAGTCAAATACACAGTGAAAGCTACACCCAGACCAGGCTGGGAGAGACAGAAGTGCCAGACATCCTGAAAGAGTCCCAACAGGAGTCCTTGTTTTTGTGATCCCAGCATTTGAGGCTTTTTTTTTAAGACAAGTGTCCATCATTAGCAAGAAACAGTTCACATTTGCTTGCATTTATTTTGATATATGTAATTTATTATGTTTTTTTTTCTTTTGTACTGCTGCAAGTACTTCCGCTAAACAATTTAAATCTTGGGAAAGATTACAATAAATTTATTCTGCAGGAAAGAACCGTTTAACCCAATTATTAGCTGACTTGGAAACTAATATTCCAAAGAAACAGATGTGCATTAACATACTCACATGAGGCAACACAACATGAAAATGGACTATTTTAACATCCCGATTGTTATTAATGTTGTTACTTGTGTCCATTCCAAGAATTTGTGATAAGTTTTTTTTCAAAACATAAATATTCATATTTTTAGCTGTTTCTTTTCTGTTCTCCAATAATTTTACTTCTCTGCCAAAAACATTTGTTTTAATGAAGCCATATCAGAAAAAAAATAAGTGAACAAATGAAATTACAATAAAAATATTTCCACTCTTTAAATGTCTCATCAGCTGTTCAAAAATGCAACCCATTCAAGTTCAAGTTCTATAGTGATTTATAGAATAAAGCCAAAGAACAAGGTCTGTACTACAATAGATATACCACATGCTACATTCACTTGTAACTGGTAAGACGTATTTACTGATTATTGATGAAATCAGTAAATACCTCCTAGCTGAATAAAAACCTTTAAGCACAACAGTGGCAAGGAAAAATTCCCCTTAAAGAAGGAAGAAAACTTTAGCAGGACCTCATAAGGGGGACTTCCTGCCAAAGGTCAGCTGGGTAAAGGAAGAAGAGAGGAGGGAGAGGGGGAGAGGGGAGAGAGAGAGGGACCAACAAATACTGTGGCAATATTTTATAGGGCAAAATAATGACAAAATACCTGGACATATTTGTTGTGTATCCTATTTGAGTCTATATATCCTCAGAAATCTTTCAGCACCTATGAATTAGTTCAACCAAGTCTGTGTTAGATAATTCAGGGTTGCACAACTTACATACCTGTCAGTAGGGATGTCGGGATCGGCCTTCGATCTTAAAAATTTAAGGTGTATCGGATCGGCCGATCAACCTTATTATAACACGCCAATCTTTTTTTCATAATTTTTTTCCTCAAAAAGTGATCCTGATAAACACAAATTAATAAAGTAATCATATTACACAAACAAAAATATTTTTTAAACTATATACATTTAATAATTTGCACTGAAATGAAGTTTCTCAGCAGCGCTGTCTTGTATCCACCTTAAAAGTTTTAAGATTGGCGGCGTCAGGCTAAACTTTAGCAAAAATGTCAGCAGTATGGCAGCACTATAAAATTACTAAGACCGACGCTTCGACTGCGACTTTAACGTGTGGAAGGCTGATATATCATGAGGGGTAAGTAAGAAGAGAGTTTACAATACCACCAATTTTATCAGACACTTAAAAAATCACGCAGCACTGATCACCGCAGCCGTCGGCACCAGCTTCAAAGCTGCAGCCGACGGCCAGCAGCAGCTTCGGCAGCAAACGCTCTGTGAAACTTTTAAAAGAAAGGACACCAAGCTAAACCGAGCCAAACTGAGCTAAAGGACACCGAAAAAATCACCGAGCTAATCGTGGAATGTATTACCGAGGACACGGAGTTTGTGGAATACAAGGCATTTAACCGGCTCATTAATTACCTCGAGCCTCGTTGCCGTCATTACATGAACGACAAAGGACACAAAGGTGCGCGAACATGTGCAGCGGGTCTTGAAAGAAGTTAAGTTAATATTTGATGTTATTTTTATTCTGATGTGATTTCATTGATTGCAAAGACTTCTGCTAGTGTTTTCATTGCCTAAACTGCTAGCCAAGTTCACCTGCTGCTATTTAAATGGAAGTGCTTTGTTCTTTAGTACTGAGACTGTTGAACAGTCACTGTTCTGTAACTAAATGTGTTTTATAATAATTCTCCCAAACAAAAAAGAAAGAAAGAAGAGTGTTTAAATAAGTTATTGTTTATTTTATGAGATGATAAAAGCTATTAATCTCAGCTTGGATGCAGGCCTATTTATTAATGTACACAGGAATTAAAATGCATGGGAAATTAAACTCTGTTTGCCGACTCAAAAAAAGTGAAATCGGATCGGAAAAAATCGGAAATCGGCCGATCATCAAAATTAAAAGATCTGAATCGGATCGGGACCCAAAAAACGTGATCGGGATATCCCTACTTGTCAGTTGTTACAAATAACCTTGTTTCTGTCAAAACATGCTTTTCCGCATGTTTTACCTGCTTTATCTGCCAATTCTCTTCCTGTTCGGCAGCAGCCAGTAACAGACTTTTCAAAACAAAAGCACGTGAGCAACATGCGTTAACATGCGATAAAATAAATGTTGGCGTTAATAAATTAATCTGTGTGTGTGTGTGTATATATATATATATATATATATATATATATATATATATATATATATATATATATATATATATATATATATATATATCTATATATATATATATACACACACACAAACATGTATAAAATCACGCAAAGGCACAGATGTTAGACTTGCTGATTCATTTCTCATGTCATCATTTTCTGATGGTAGTGGTACATTTATTGACAATAACATGGCTAACACTGGAGTCAGAGGAGTCGAAAGATACTAGATTTTAATCCACCTTCTGTTGAAGATCTTTCACTCCCTGTAACAAGTGAATACCCAACGTTAAAGAAATGTTTTGCTATGGCCAGTGATGAACAACGTAAACCAGAAAAACAATCTTATGTAATTGAACAAATTATTCTTATGCGCAAGTGGGCTCCAAACAATGCAGATGGTTCTGAATGAACTCGACAGCGTAAGACGCGGGTTTGCCATGTAAACATGTTAAAGTTATACCATTCATGCTCAACACCTGAGACGGAGGTGTGCGTCTGCTGCTATGGGTACAGAACCGGTGGAAGCGGACTGTGCAGATGAGGACGGCCTTGGGACATGCCACCCCAGGGGTTTACCACTCATCTTACAAACTCAGAAATGCTACGAATCCAGCTCCAGCAATTATCACCAGAGCAGTAAGGTGAGGTAACCTCCTTCATTAAGGAATCCGTGTCTCTTTTCTGATGTTCCAAATGCGAGTTGGAACAGTCCTGACACATGATATAGACGTAAACGATCCAAAGCCCATCAGAACACCCCTATCGTGCCAACCCAGTGAAATGGGCGCTTGTGAAAGAGGAAACCTAATATGTGTTGAAGCATAGCTCCACTTCATGGAGCTAGCCTTGTCTACTGGAAACTAAACCCAATGGCTTGCCACCTTTTATCACAGATTTTTATAAAGTGAACGCTGTAACCGTTCTTGATTCATTTCCTCTTCCTAGGATTGAGGACTGCAAAGATAACATCGGCTCCACCAAATACGTAAGTTAACTCTTCTCAAAGGTTATTGGCCAGTACCATTGCATAAATTGGGCCTCTGAAAATTCAGCCTTTGTTACCCCTGGCAGTTTTTTACAATACACAGTAATGGCCTTTGGTATCTACGTCAATGACTTTCGTAAACGTTTGAACCATGCCAATGCTCTTGCATAAGAGTTTCTGGCTGCTTCACAGAAGAAAATCAAACGTCCTTATGAACGATCTTCGGTTAAGCAAGAATTTCAGATGGGTGATACTGTCGTAGCTTTGTTACCTGTACAGGGTTCTGCATTGTCAGCCAAGTATGTTGGTCTATTTAAAATTCAAAAACAGATTGGAGAACACAACTGTGGCTATAAGGTGACTCAACATAATTGCTATCTTAAAGCCTCTCTCTGTGCATTAATTATGTTGTGAATATGCCGTGTTCGTTTAGTAATGAAGGGGGTTATTACCAACTGTCTTAAGAGATAGCTGTTAATAACCAGAAAGATATTAACAAAGTTAATAAATTGAAACGGGGCACCACCTGATAAATCAGAAAACAAAGACTAAACGGCACAATCAGTCTCAAAATGGCTGTTGTTCTATGCGTGCCAGCCTGTGACCAGGTGTGGCACTATAGAGCAACAGAGAAGATGTGAGTCTGAGCACAGACCTCTTCAACCAGCAAATGTTACAAAACTGTGTAAAATAACCACAAACAACTTCACATTAGAATATATCAGAATTTATTAACAAGTATTAAGATGAACAAACACTTGAATCAAGATTCTCATATCTACTAACTAAAAGACAACTAGACGAACATAAGCAAATAAAACATTAAATGGAAACAAGTGTCAACTTATATACATGTGTGCTGGGAGACTATGGATGTGTGTGTGTGTGTGTGTGTGTAAGAGACATAAACTAAGTTGGCTTCGCAGTGTGAGGAGGATTCCAAGATGACGGACGAGGTCACGTGGTGACTTCGTCCCTCGCCAAGATGGCGGAGGGCAAAGCAGGGATTTTCACCTGCTGATAATTGTAACGTAGTGATTAGTAGAAGAGAAAAGAAAGACAAGGACAGAGTAAAATCATCAAAGCTAGAATATTTCCTAGCGATTAGCAACAGCAACTCTGTCATTTCCCCACAGATGCAGCGATGTGAAGACACTTCACAGAGCTGCTCTGGTCTTTGAACTGGGAAATGGAGATTCCAGTTGCTTCTCGCAATAAAAAAAAAACATCAGAACAATTTAGTTACAGCAGGACTGATGGTCCGGTTTTAAGCATGTGTGACACACAAGAAAAGGGAGGTTGTAAACAACACTATACTAAGCTCTGCCCAGACACAGAGAGCGGCCTCTTGTATGTGCAACGCCCCCCCGCTACTTTCCAGAGGTTAATGAATAAAGTGCAAGCTAACAATCTAACTGCTGTGCATGTCTGGATGATCTGGGAGTTTATTCAGCCTCATGGACTGAACACATGCAGGCAGACCGATAAATGTCAGCATACGTTTGACAGAGGCAAGTCACTTCTCTGTCATGCACCTGTGCTTGCTGCGCCCGATATCTCATGTCCATTCAAACTGGAGATCGATGTTAGTGCTGTTGGTGCTGGGGCTGTGCTGCTGCAGGAACCTGCAGCTGCTGCTGCATAGCAGCATCTGTGTTGGACCTACATAAAATCGACCATCGTGTTTGCTACTTTTCACGAACATTTAACGAACACCAGTTAAAATATTCCACTGTAGAAAAGGAAACTCTTGCCCTGCTGCTTGCACTAGAGCATTTCAACGTTCATCTTGGGTCCAGTCTACAACCAGTTGTAGTATACACCGATCATAACCCCCTTGTGTTCTTGTCTCGCACGTGTAACCATAACCAATGTCTCATGCGGTGGGCTCTGCGGATGCAAGATTATCATAAAAAAGGATCAGAAAATGTGGTTGCCGATGCCCGATGTTTTCAGTTATGGCTTGTGTATCTCTGGTCGGGAATACTTTAAATTAAAGCTCCCTAGCTCTCCTTACCATCTTGGCTTCTTTTATGTTACCTTTCTCTTACACTTGCTGAACCAGAGTTGTAACAACAGTTTACAGAGTATTTTGAATGAGTGTAAAAGTTACAAAGATGACTGTAATGAACACATCAGTAATCAGTTATGGATTGGCTCAAAGTTGTCCCACATAGGATGAAGACTTGAAAAAAGAAACTAAAACTTCAAATCAATCACAAAGATTGGGTCTGTTGTAGGAAAATTCTTCAGTAACTTTCAGAGCTCAGTGGTAAAAACAAAAGTAAGACAAGAGATGGTGGATCTGATACCATTAAAGACTCCTGGGTGTCAGGATCTGGTTGCGGTGCTCCTCATACTGGTAAAGCATCCTTTGCAGGTCATGGTCAGCAGGAATCACCTGTTAAAACACTGTCCTCAACATCTGGCTTTAAAACTAGCTACAGTTATAGGAATGTTTTTTAGCTACAGTTACAGGAATGGTTGAAACCAAGACTAGAGCAGGCTCGTCATAGCTATGCTGCAATAGGCTTATGGTGCAGGAGAACCAACATGGTCCGCTGGGCAGTCCTCACTCATTTTCCCTCTTCTTCCTTTAGCTGTATCCATAGTTCATTTGGAGCACCTCATAAATGTAACTGCTTCATTGTTCCTGTAGTTTTTTGTTGTTTGTGCCGTCCTACCACCCCCCCCCTTTTTCTTTTTGTATATGTTTGCAGACCAGACCTTCCAGAGCTACATACTGACCTGTTCCTTCCCCTGACCATCCCAGCGTTTACCTCCACCAGTCTGACCCTCTGACGGTCAGAGTATCTTCCAACATGTGTCTATATAGTCCTCTCTGTAGTGCATGTACTAACAATATAACAGTCATAATATAAGTTAATAGAATTTTTAGTTCTCCAGCTCATGGATAATAACTAATAACTATTAATATATTTTGTCCTGTATAATACTGCCAAGATATATGTGCCTCTTCTCACTGTCCTATCTCCCTCCTCTTTCCTTGTTTTACCTCGTTGGCCTTCGGCAACGAGGTATGCTATGAACCACGTTGATCAATTTATCCATGATAGTTTGAAGCACACACTTTACGTCTGTGGAGGCTGAAGCGTTCCTATTGTTTTGGATGTTCAACATCTACATGAATGAATGTAGTGAATCTGCTGCAGATGAGCACCAACTCACCAAGACAGGTGCAGGAACAGGTGAAGAGCTGCACTTAATAAGCCAGTCTTCATACAACTGGTGGATGGACTCAAGATACTCCTGGTGCATAAAAACAACATATTAAAACAAAATCAGAAACACATACACATTTTAGGCAATTTGGCAAACAACTTTTTGGCATTGTGCTTAGTAATGTACAAGACGGCCTTCAATTTAAATGTGAATTTTAGAAAGTAAATGTTTTTAAGTTATAAGGTAAAACATGTGAAACTGAGTCAAGCCAATTCATCTGATTCATTTAACAACCATTTAATTCAATAAAGGGAAATTTGTACAAAAAAACCAAATTGCAACTTTTCCATCAATTTTGTTAAAACAATGGAAAATTAAGTTATAGGAAATACATTCCATTTAATCTTGACTCATCTCCTCTTTAACATATTTGCAGAGACATTTATTATGTTATTAGTAAGGCTGGGCAACGATTAACATTTTTAATCGTGATTAATCTAATTATTTTCCTGAATAAACAATTAATCGCATCGTATACACAAAATGAAATAATGAATTCAAAAGTAGTGTAAAATGCACTTTTTTAAAATGTTCTGCTGCCATATGAACTAAAGTGTTACAACATTTGTTGTTCAAACACTTTTAACATCAGCACTTGTCAGTAACATATATTAAGTGTAAATCTCATCTTTAAAAATGTTAAATAAAATAAAGCTTATTGCCACTGCCAGGGCATTAATGTCATCCTGTTTTTTTTTAAAAATTAAAAAAAAAATCTACAAACGAAATCCAACAAAAGGATTGTGTCTCAGCACAATCAGAACATTAAAACAGGTAATTTCTGAGGTAACAGCAGAAACTTTTAACGGGGAGTTCAACTTGTCAGTTGTTACAAATAACCTTGTTTCTGTTGAATCCTCCGTCTGGGAGAACTTTAAAATGAAAATGTCAATGTTAAAGTTCACTAACTTTATCAATCCGTGTATCATTCATTCTTTCCATTTTCAACTGTCAATCAATTAAAAAGTCATTAAAAAGTGACATTTTATTACATTTTTCGTTTTTTAATCTTACACACACACAAAAAAACAAAACATATGCCTTTTTTTATATTTCAATTTTAGACTTGGATCAAAAATACAAAATTAAAAAACGGGCCACAGAACTGAATTAGTTTTATAATGGAGGACTGGACTTTCTGTTGTCGTTACACACCTGTGCCACTAGATGGAGCCGCACTGCAGTAACCAGCTAGAGAACAGCAGGACAGTGAACACATGGAGCAGATCTGATGGAACATGGAGGAATGACGACAGTTTTGTTGCAGTCTAGAATTTTTTTTCAGACAGAATTGTTAATATTTCTACCTGAGTTGCTACCCGAACTGTAAAGTTCACAGATTTTTACCGTTCTCCATGTCTGTTTTAGCTTTTCCTTATGTTTACTGTTTTCCTGTTCCGCAGCAGCCAGTAACAGACTTTTCAAAACAAACGCGTGTGACCAACATGCGTTAACACGTGATAAAATAATTGTCGGCGTTAATAAATTAATGCGTTAACACGATAATAATGCGTTAACTTGCCCAGCCCTAGTTATTAAATGTTATTGCTCTGGATGCACCATTAAAAAATTGAACCATTACATTCAGTATTTTTCCATGTTTTGGATGGTTGCTTCAACAACATTCAGAGAAAACATCCATCCCTGGAGCTGATTGGACAGATGTTTCTTGAACTCTGGAGCTGTTCCATGTGTGTTCATATAACTGGGATTCTGATTGAAAACGGGCAGTTTTTTTGAGCGTTTTTTTAACAACGGCTACTTTTTTTTCACAGATGTAAGAGCGATTGAGCGATTGTAAATGATAAATCTTGTTCCGCAAAAAACGAGCACACACGTATTTCAAGTCCCAAACAGATGAGTCATCACAGTCATCACCGCTGTGGCTGTTGCTCCGGTTAACGGCTCTTATGTTGGAGCGCTTTATGCCCTGCGTCTCCTTTGTGACGTTGAAGAGATTTTTTTGCTGCTAGTTGCATAGACTAGCTTCTTAGAGCACAACACACAAAAACAGGTACCAGGCTCCCGATGCTTCTGGTACCCAAACAGCTAACCATCTCCGCCCTTGTCCTCCATCCTGCCCAGAGACACTTGAATGTTGCCTCCATTCAAACAACCACCGGGTCACCTCTGATGCTGCGTTCAAGACAACTCAGACATTACATGTTTGTGTGTGTGTTTATTCCCCTGAATCATAGTCAAACACCGGAGATCCGGCACGGCGCCGGAATACTTTAAGCCCTGCAGATATCTGCATCTGAGAGTTTTGCTAATATAAGGGATGCACAAAGTGCTGACTGACAGAATCCACTTCTGTAAGAAACAACATGACAGAAAATTCAAACTTGAAGATCACAAAAGAACCTGATATACGAAAGCCAATTACTGGCTTAGACGGTGTTTATGTGTGAGATATGAAATGAATGAAAATGAAAATGAAAATGAAAATGAAATGAAATGAAATGAAATGAAATGAAATGAAATGAAATGAAATGAAATGAAATGAAATGAATGAATGAATGAAAAATGAATGAAATGAAAATGAAAATGAAAAATACTTTATTTATCCCATAAAGGGAAATTCAATGTAGTAAGGGCTCTCTTTTTTTTTTTTTTTTATAAAAATAAATATAAAATAAAATAAATAATATTACCAGTTCCCAAAGTTTATTTGTACTGTCCATGTGAATTCGCTTTAATGCCTTTTTACCATGACAATCTTTATACTACATCTTTTGGAAATCAGTAGAAATGTATGTCAGAGCCTTTCACAAGCCTTTGCAAGCACCCGGGAGCACTACAGCTTGTTGGCATTTTAACATTTTGTTTAAATTATAAATTTAGAACCCTAACTACACTGAAACCAATTGCAATGGTGGTTTGTTTTGCCAAGGAGCCGGTATGCAGTTAAGCTGCAGGTAAGCGTGACGTCACCTGCCAACAGAATTTTGTTTTTTGTTTTTTTTTTTAATCCAACATTATATCAAATTGTTTTTGCTTCACTTCTTTAATGCTTCTTTGAACGGAATACACAGCATTAACTAACTGCCTTAATTAACTGTGTGTAGTCATGGTTGCACAGGGAACAGAAACACTGTGGTCCAGTTTTGCTCCAACCTGAACAACAGGTTTGACACATTTAGGCCTCAAACCTCAAACTCAAAACAGCAGCTGCACATGTTACACTGATCCCTCACTTACCTGGACTGGGACAGTGGGGCTGTCTTCCCCAGTCCCTTCAACACCATCCAGCTCCACTGCACATGTTACACCGATCCCTCACTCACCTGGACTGGGACAGTGGGGCTGTCTTCCCCAGTCCCTTCAACACCATCCAGCCCCACTGCACATGTTACACCGATCCCTCACTCACCTGGACTGGGACAGTGGGGCAGTCTTCCCAAGTCCCTTCAACACCATCCAGCCCCACTGCACATGTTACACCGATCCCTCACTCACCTGGACTGGGACAGTGGGGCTGTCTTCCCCAGTCCCTTCAACACCATCCAGCTCCACTGCACATGTTACACCGATCCCTCACTCACCTGGACTGGGACAGTGGGGCAGTCTTCCCAAGTCCCTTCAACACCATCCAGCCCCACTGCACATGTTACACCGATCCCTCACTCACCTGGACTGGGACAGTGGGGCTGTCTTCCCAAGTCCCTTCAACACCATCCAGCCTCTGCTTCTCAGAGATAAACTGACAGAGATGGGAGTGGGCTCACACCTGGTGGCCTGGATTACCAACTACCTGACAGGCAGACCAGTACGTCTACTGGAGAACTGCATGTCTGATACTGTGGTCCTCAGCGCCACAGGGAACTGTGCTCTCCCTGGTCCTGTTCATCCTGTACATGTCAGATTTCAACTACAGACCTATTAGTATACTTCCTGCTATTTCCAAGGTTCTAGAAAAAGTTGTTGCTGAGCAGCTAACAGAACATCTTAACTATGGAAACATGCTACATCCGATGCAATTTGGCTTCCGAGCAAAACATTCCACTAACACTGCATGTTGTTATTTTCTGGAAGTAATCAAATCTAGTCTGGACAAGGGAGGGCTGGTGGGTGCTGTCTTCCTGGATCTGCGTAGAGCTTTTGATTCTGTTGATCACTCTGTTCTGTTGTCAAACTTGGTCAATTTTGAATTATCTGCTAGCACTATTGCCTGGTTCCAATCATATTTGTCAGATCGCTACCAGTGTGTAAGGATCAATGATAAACTGTCTTCTCTTCAAGCCTGCACCACGGGTGTACCGCAGGGGTCCATCTTGGGGCCATTGCTGTTTAGTTTATACATTAATGATCTACCACTTATCTGTGATGGTGTTGAGATCCTGATGTATGCTGACGACACGGTCATCTTCACTCGTGGGACAGACGCATATGTAGTTGCTACTAAATTATCTGCGGCAATGCTAAAGGTAACAGAATGGCTGAAGCAGTCCAATCTTATGCTGAATACGGAGAAAACTGTCACAATGTACTTTTCAAATAAACGTAGTCAAGGAAACTTTCCTTCCATTCAGTTTGGTAGCCAAATTACAAAAAATGTTGAGGATTTTAAATATCTGGGTGTCACCTTAGATTCCACACTCAATTTTGATAAACATATAAAGAAAGTTTGCAGGGTGCTGAAGTTCAGTCTTGTTAACTTCCGCTACATCAGGAACTCATTAACTACCGAAGTTGCAAAAACCTATTTAAATGCACTGATTGTGTCACACATCTTGTACTGTACATCATCCTGGTCTCAGGCCAACATGACCACCTTAAATCCACTCAGATCAATCTATAATCAGGCCCTAAAAGTCTTAGATAAAAAACCGCAGCTGTACCATCATTGCAATATACTAAAGAAGTATAAAATGTTAAGCTTTGATAATCTAATTACATATTCTAATGTCCGTCTGGTACACAAAATCATACATGATGCTGCACCACCACCTCTGAAAACTTATGTTCAGCCTCGCTCTAAAATAATTACTCGAACATTAAGATCAACATCGAGGGGAGACTGCAACATTCCCAAAAGAAGGACTGCCTTTTCTCAATCAGCCTTCTCTTTTAAAGCCGTAAAAGTATGGAATGGACTCCCGGACAGAATAAAGACAATTCCAGATTACATAATTTTTTCACATGCAGTCAAAAATTGGCTGCTCAGCAACCAGTCTTGCTCACATTAAGGGGCTCATTTTATTCTCGCATTATTCTGTACAGGATGCATTGTAAAGAGTAGTCATTTTTATTGTTTTTTTTAAGCTATTGTAAATTTACCCAATTGTTTTTGCGATTTTATTTTGTTGTATTTTATGTTCTTTGCCTTCTTGTCTTACTGTTTATCTGTGTTAAGGACTACAGATGGAAATTAGCTTGGTGCTAAATCTGGTGCAGCCATCTTTTTAATGCCACTGCACACGGTCATTTAAATAAATAAATAAAATAAATAAAAAACATGTACAGAAGTGCATGGATGACACTACTATCATGGGCTGTATTAGGAGTGAACAGAAAGAGAAGTACAGAAAACTGATTCTGAACCTAGTCACATGATGCAACTTAAACCATCGGCAACTCGCTACCAAGACCTGGAAAATGATGGTGAACTTTAGGAGGTCCAGGCCTCAATCAGAGCCTGTGACCATCAACAGCAACTGTATGGGTTTGTCAAGACCTACAAATACCTGGGAGTGCAGTTGGACAATAAACTGGACTGGACTACTAACACTAACTCTGTGCAGGAGAGAACCGACCCACTTGTGCTTCCTCAGAAGACTGGCATCATTCAACAACTGCAACAAGTTGCTGCTTATGTTCTATCAGATGTTGGTATGTGGTGGTGTGCTGGGGAGGCAGGGTCAAGAAGAGGTACACCTCACATGGGGGAAAATTGATGAGGAGAGCAGGCTCTGTTGTGGGCTCAGAGCTGGACAGCCTCACACCCATGGCAGAGCGATGGGTGCTGAGTAGCTCCTGTCAACCATTATAGTCCACTGGACAGCGTTTGTCTCCAGCTCCAGCTTCAGTGACAGGCTGCTGTCATCGTCCTGTTCGACGTCGTTCCAGCTCCATACCACGCCACGGCTTACTATGGCATGGTGGACAGTCCACTGGACAGCGTTGTCTCCAGCTCCAGCATCAGTGACAGGCTGCTGTCATTGTCCTGTTCGACGTCGTTCCAGCTCCATACCACGCCACGGCTTACTATGGCATGGCTTCTGAACTCCACCCAGGAGGGAGCCAGTACTAAAGTTCTGCAGTGGTCTGGACTGTACTATGCACTATACACAATAAACCTTATGATAAACCCACTGCCTTGTACCAGACAAAGAGAAAAACAACACAAGTACAACTTCATTATTTTTTGTAAAAACCTTTTGAAATTTTCTAGCAGAGATCTAACTTTCCAGCATTGCCTCCTCAGTTGAATTCTTGAAATTACAAGATTATTCAAAGGTTTTGGGATCACCTGGATCCACAATAGGTTTTTAAGTAAGGATGTGATTTATCTTTAAATCTACTCACAGGATCTACTGAGGCTCATTGCATGTATCTCATATAAGACCAAAAAAACAAAATAAAAAGGTATCATAAATCAGCCATCAGTTGCCCTAATCCCCCCTCCATTAAAAAAAAAAAAAAAAGGTTTAACACAGGTAGCCCTTTTCTTCTAATCAGAATGACATCACCTTGGTGGTAGCTTGTGGTTTTGGCTGTGATTGCTGGGAACTCTGTAAATTTACAGCAGACTGAGCAACCACTTTTCAATGAGACTCATCTCGAATGAAGATGGCTATGGCTCAAGAGTATCTGCTAACCTGAGAGCTGGTTTGATTCCTGGCCTCATGGTCAACTTGTCGGACTCGTTTTAATTCTAATAAAAATAATAATAATTTAGAAAACAGGGGTAATTTATTAATAATATCAATTACCAAGGGGGCACCACCTGAAGGAAATAATCAAATGGAAAAATCTGTCTCAAATTAGCGGTTGTTGGTCTATACTAGCCAACCACATGTGACATGAGAGAGGATGAGAGAGAAGGGTTGAGTCTGAGGACAGACCTTTTCTTCAATCAAATATAGAAAACACATATAGCATGTGTGCACATATATGTGCATATGTGTGCACATATATGTGCACATATATGCACATATAGCTGAAGGCATTTCAATTCCATCCAAAGTGATGATGTCTGAGATTGCATTACAAGGGGTGGCTCTCGGCTCAGGAGGGAAATGCAGGCCAACTAGTGGATCCGCTCTGTTGCCATGGTGAGAGTATCCCATAGATTAGTATGAGACAGGTTACACCATTGATCACTCTGATGTACCTGAAGGCTTTGGCTCCTAGTACAAGTTCTTAAAGTTCTCTTGCTGTTATTATTATAAATGCAAAGATGAAGCTTTAACCTTACATGCCAACACTAAACTGTATGTGTTACATGTTACATGCATGATTTCAAAGTGTGTATTTGGAGCTGTGTTGAGCTGTGTCCTCACCAGAGGAATTACTTTCTCCTCCTCTCTGCATCTCTGCTTCAACCTTTCATGGCAGGTATGAGGAGATGTCTGCAGGTAAACTGAATCAGAAGGTAACAACACAAAACACATATTAGAAAGCTCAAGTAGGACGAGTGGTCTTCATTGTACTTTTACAGGGCTTAAAGTAAAAAAAAGTCCTGAGCCTGAACTTTTTTCCGGTGATGCAGTGGATCCAACGCATACACATTTTAGGCAATTTGGCAAACAACTTTTTAACATTGTGCTTGCTAATGTACAAGATGACCTACAATTTAAATGTGAATTTTAGAAAGTAAATGTTATTAAGTTATAAGTGAAGACATGTGAAAATCAGTCAAGCCAATTAATCAGATTCATTTAACAACCATTTAATTCAGTAAAGGGCAATTTGTACAAAAACAAAAAAACAAATTGCAACTTTTCTATTATTTTTGTCCAAAACAAATTAAGTTATAGGAAATACATTCCATTTGGTCTTGACTCCTCTCCTCTTTAACATATTAGCAGAGGCAGTTATGTTATTAGATGATATTACTCTGGATGCATCATCATTACAAAAGCGAACCATTACAACTCTGTGTGTTGATATAACTGGCCTGCTGATTGGAAAAGGGCAGTTTTTTAAAGCGTTTTTATCAAAGGCTACTTTTTTAATACAGATGTATGAGCGGTTGAGCGTTCAATCAACGAGCACAAACATATTTTCAAGTCACAAATAGATGAGTCATCGGGGCTGCTACGTCCGCTATTTCTGTTGCTCCCAGTTAACGGCTTGTGTGCTGGAGCGCGCGGACAGCTGCTTCATGGCTGGCGTCTCCTTCGTGCCGGTGAAGAGTTTTTTTTGCCGCTAGTTGCATTGACTAGCTTCTTGAAGCACAACACACAAAAACAGGTACCAGGCTCCCTTAGCTTCTGGCACCCAAACGGCTAACTGTCTCCACCCTTGTCCTCCATGTCCAGAGACACTTGTTGCCTCAATTCAAACAACCACTGGCTCACCTCGGATGCTGCGTTCAAGACCACTCAGAGATAATGTGTTTGAGCGTGTTTTTTTTCCTGAATCATATTCAAACCCCGGAGATCAATGAACAATTTTAATTACTATAATCCTTGATCTAAATCAGTGCTGCTCAATTATTTTCTGCTTCACGCCCCCCCCCCCCCCCCCCCCCCACACACACCACACACACACACCCACCCTCCACCGCAACTATGAATATAAATTTGTTTATAAAATTGTTACAAGTACATCTCTACATAACACTGTATCCTTATTAACATTAAGGGAAACAAAAAAAAAAGAAATGTAGATCAATTTATAACAAATAATAGCTTTATTAATTTTTTTTTTAGTTTGTAAAGATTTAAAGTGCATCAATTCCACCGTAGTCACAGTGAAGCCAAGCACTACATCAGCATTGTCATACTTCTTCGTCGTTTTATCCTTGAAGGGTCACGGGGATCTGCTGGAGCCTATCCCAGCCGTCTACAGGCGAAAGGCAGGACAGGACTGGCAACCTGGACAGGTTGCCAGTCCATCGCAGGGCCACACACAGACAAACAACCACTCACACTCACATTCACTCCTATGGACAATTTAGAATTACTCAATTAACCTGACATGCATGTCTTTGGACTGTGGGAGGAAGCCGGAGTACCCGGAGGAAACCCACCAGGACCTCTCCCCCTGCCGCGGTTCGAAACCAGGAACCTTCTAGCTGTGAGACAACAGTGCTAACCACTAAGCCACCGTGCTGCCTCTTTCTTTTTATCCCTGTTAAATACTCTGTGCTGTGTACGCGGATTGTGTCAAAAATGACATGATAGAGCAAATACTCCCTACGCACACTGACAATGATTTTTAATGAATTTATTTCATTTGCGTGCGACAAAACCATCCACTTCCTGTTTTACGATGAACAACGCTGGCACCGTTGGACGTGCATACACGAAATTGTACATCATGCATGAGGACCCTTCTGAGTTCAGCTTGACCGCTTCTCAGGCTGATACGATGAAGACGGAGGTAGATAATGGACATAATAAGACCAAAATCATATTCCTATGACCAGATGGTGGCGCTATGGAGTTCATCGAAGATTGTCATATACACTTGTTCAGGGTGGAAGAATCATCAGACATATAGATTTTGGGGCAGATTGGACAATGCATGTCAAGTTATAACAACTTTTCCATTCATGGCGAGTCTTCGAAATGACATCAAACTTCGCCGCGTCACTACAGCCACGCCCTCTTGTGAAAAGTTATATGCTTCGCAAACTTTCATCGGCCATGTGTCTAGATTAGAACAAAGAAAGTTTGAAGTCAATCCAACCAAATCTCTCGGAGGAGTTCGTTAAAGTACGAGGCCTGGAAATTACCAAAATATTGGAAAAACTGCATGTTCTATTCATAATGGCAGACTTCCTGTGGGAGTTAGAGCAGGGGTCCAAGATACTTTTTTGTAGGTCTGAGGATGATACATCAGTTACACAAAGTTCATGTCTGTAGGTGGAAGCATATGGAGGCGCTCGTCGTTTAAAAACAAGGTGGCGCTATTGAGCCACTTTTGTGTGGCCATGCGCAGCACCCATAAAATACGTACATTTCGCACCCTTGGTGCTCGGGCCCTAAAGCTCATTTATTATTCACAGGAATGTGAACCTGCTTTACTGGTCAAGAATCAATCACCACCTGGATTTAACTGGGCCAGATTTAACTATTTAACTAGATGAAAGGTTCAAAGAGTTATACAAATCCAGTTCCAAAAAAAGTTGGGACACTGTGTAAAATGCAAATAAGAACAGAATGCAAATCTTATAACCCATATTTAATTCGCAATAGAACATAGACATTTTACCATTTCATGGAAGAAATTTGCTCATTTGACTTTGATGGCAGCAATACAGTTCAAAAAAGTTGAAACAGGGTGATGTTTACCATGGTGTAGCATCTCCTCTTCTTTTAAGAACTTTTTATAAATGGGAAGCAAAGAAACCAGTTGCTGGAGTTTTAGAAGAGTAATGTTGTCCCTTTCTTGTCTGATCCAGGATTTTAGCTGCGTAACAGTACTGGGCCTTCGTTGCCGGATATTTAATTTTTATGATGTTTTTTGATTAATGAATTGATTGGTTTATGAACTGGCCTGTGTAGTCACACTCTTCAGCAGTATGTGGTTTAGCATTGTCTTGCTGAGATATGCTAGGCCTGAAATAGATATTGTCTGGATGGGAGCATATGTTGCTCTAAAACAGAAAAGTTTATTCTTCAGCATTGATGGTGCCTTTTCAGAAATATGAGCTGCCCATACTATGGGCAATAATGCAACCAGCTAATATAGGCTTTGAAATGTCCACTGATAACAAGCTTGATGGTCTCTCTCGTCTTAATTTCACAGTTCACGTGTTTCCAAAAAGAAATTAAAATTGTGATTCATCTGACCACAGAACGGTTTTTCATTTTGGATGAGAAAACATCAGTATTCCTGTGTTCACATGTGTCTTCTACTTGCATGGTGCAACTTCAACCTGCATTTCTGGATTGCATGCAGAACTGTGTTCACAATGATTTCTGAAAGTGTTCCTGAGACAATGCACTGATATCCAGTAAAGAATTATCCCTGTTTTTAATGAAGGCTCGCTTGTCTGAAGAACACTTCTCCTGATTCTCTGAATCTATTGACAGTATATAGTATAGATGGTGGGATCCTCAAAGGCAAAGCAATTTCACATCACGTGATATTTTGCTGAAATTGTTCCACGATATTTAGACGTAGTTTGTCATAGATTGTTGAACCTCTGCCCATCTTTAAATCCAACATACTCTAATATTTTCCATGAAAATGTCTGTAGTAGTAGTAGAAAATCCTTGATTTTCACTGAGTGTGTCTGTTGGCTGTCACGAACTCTGAGTGGGTGAGAGATGCCACACATACCAACCCAAAATGACTTGTACTGCTCAGTGGAAACATGGCCTTGGTATTTTTATCTTTGACTTTGATATGTCATGTGGTCCTGTTTGTTTCAGCAAGCAGAGATCTCCAGCAATTTTTTTGGTAATTACTGCCAAATACTGCCAGACTTAAAAGCAGCTCGAATGAGAAATAGAATCTTCAAATCTGAGGCTGTGGCACCTGTCAGAAGAAGGTGCATGCCCCCCCACCCCCCCCACCCCCGTAAGAGCCTTGTCCATAGCAGAATGGAGTGGAAGATTGTCAGGATACTTGGAGGTGTACTCTCACTTATGGGTGGTGACTGAAAGAATGAGATCACAAATAAAAGCCACTTTAATAAGCTTCCTCTGTCCTCTGAGTTGTGGCTGGGCTCAACACAAGGGACCGGATTAAGAGCTGGGTTATCGAGGAAGAGCTCAGAGTCACTCCTCCACACTGAGAGGAGTCAAAGGTAGTGTGGACATCTGGTCAGGACATGCTGGACAACTTCCACAGATGTTTGAGGCCTTGGGCCAGACTCGGGACTCTGTAGAGATTATACATCTGGGTTAGCTTGGGAACAACTCTGCGTTTGTTTTGACTCCATCAACCGATACAACCAAGAAGATTGATGAAAGTAGGGATGCACGATAACTGTTTTTTAAAACCGATACCCGATAACATTCAGCTCCTAATGGCCGATAACCGATACCACACACATATACCTAAGATCATTACATCAATACTATGAACAAAATCAAAAATAGTTTTGACTTTTTAAATGAACAGATATTTATTTTTTCCAATGAAAAACTATTGTCAAGCCTCTCCAACATTTTCGTAAAGCTATCAAACAAACCTATTTGATATCTCACATCAACTTAAATAAGGTACATTACTGACTGATTTTAAAAAAAAAAATAAAGGCTCCTTGAACTGATGGAAATACATGCATCAGAATTTAGGGCTGGGCCGATACACTTTTGTGCCGATTCGATTCTCCTACGATTTTTGGGTCCCGATTCGATTTATATTGCGATTCTGATTAAACAAGTATTGCATTTCAATTTTACCAAGTATTGCGATTTTTATATTTCAATTATTGAAATATAAAAATCATATAATAATAATATTAAATATTATATTTATTATATGTAACTATTGATTATTATATATAATAGTATAATAATATATTCTTATTATTCTTATTATTATACTATTTTAAGTATGAATAATAATAAAAATATAAAGATTAAATAAGTTTTAATATTTTTTTAAAAATGCGCAATTTCTGTAGTTTAGAGCAGAGGTCTTCAACCCTGGTCCCCCAGGCACCCTATCCAGCAGGTTTTAGATGTTTCCCCTTCTTCTTCACACCGTGATACAAGTGGCTGTGTCATCAACAGACTTGTGCAGACTTTGAGGACAACCTGATAATGACCATTAATTAAAATCAGGTGTGTTGAAGCTGGGAAACCTCTAAAACCTGCTGGATAGGGTGCCTCGAGGACCAGGCTTCACGGGTCCACTTTCATGGACCCGACCCCGAATGGTTGCCGTGAAAATTCGACCCGAAACCGACCCGACCCGAGCTATTATCATAAGTTCGGGAGTCCAAACCTGAATGGACCCGCAATTTTTGGACCCGTAAACGACCCGACCCGAGTCTTTAGTTTCCGACCACGAACTGAACTGAGTTACCCGAATAGAACCGAGACAATACAGCCCATAGTTGCTAATTTTAAAAGTTGTCTAGCGTTGAATAAAACTTGATTTTCTTACCTAAAGTTGTCTTCCTCTACCCGGCTCAGTTGCTCCATAGGCTACGTGATGGAAACGACAATAAATCCACATCGTTATTCTCTTTGCGGATACAGATTGGTAGCAACTGCTAACACTAATAGCCTACACCGGTCAGGACGTGTCGTGAATATGTTCTCATGCAGTGTTGTCATGTTGGCGATCCGTTGTGCTTTACAGCTGCCGGTAAACAAACCGCTAATAACACGCTACGGCAACACGATTGTTTCATGACAAACACGCCACGTTAATGAATAATCATTTAACTGTCCAAGTCCTGACATTAGCTGCCACCGCCAGTATCTTTAACTCTCGAGTAAACGCGGACCCAGCCTGTCAGAGAGCTCAGACCTCTCTGGGTGGTGGCGAAGGATGTGCGCCGTCATGTTCGTGGTGTTACCACAGTAAGAGATTTGACTGCGACAACGCTTACATATGGCTTTCCTCATATCGAGCTCTCCTGCCTCGTGCTTTTATAAAAACCAAATAAAGTCCATACGTTTGATTTGAAGTGGGGCGGTGTGGGAAAGAGTTCAGACTCTGTGAAAGTACTCCGCTCACTGCACTCCGCCATTTTGTCGTGTGAATTTGCCGGCATTCTGGTTACTATGGTGACACACGTGCTTCTATTTCCAGAAGTGTAGATGACAAAAGAGACAGCGAGCGGAGTATTTCCACGGAGCCAAAAATCGATTCGTGTATGAGAATCGATTTTTTAAAATCCCAAGGAAAAAAAAATCACGATTGATATAAAAATCGATTTTTTGGCCCAGCCCTATCAGAATTACAAACTGAAAAAGATTAACATTTAAAGGATTTTGGCTTGTGGTTCCATTTAAATTAATACCTTTAATTAAAGTAAATGAGGTTCAGTAGTTTTTATTTTTTAATCTCATGGAAGCTTCAGATGAGAGGAATGAGCGAGAGAAGAGGAGAGGGGAGGAGAGACTCCTGCTGGATTGTGCATGTTAGCATTAGCTTCCGTTAGCTCACGTTAGCGCGATTTCAAAAATACATGGAAGCGATTGTTGTAGGTGGCCGACCAGGTTTTACGTATTAAAGCTTGTGCTTCCCTCCTCGTAGAATTCGCTCGGAGGATTCGTCACAAATAACCACCAAACTATCTTCTTCTGAATCTTTAACGAAGTTCCGCGCTGCCATGTTTGTTGTGATCAGCGCTGTGCTGCAGGCTGCATTCAAGGTGTAGCGTAAATTCCGACGTTTCCTCGTTTGCTAGTCGTTATTTCAGCCTTTTCTACTTTTTTCTTTTTTTATGTGTAACATGTGGGAGAATACTGCGAATATCGATTCAAGTCCGGAACTACCAAAATTATGACCGAGTTAACTAGTTGTTTTCTGGCATGAGGAAGTATTCTTGATTTTCCTTAATTGAATAATCGTTTTTCTGATTATGCCGATGTCACTTGAACACAACATTCACTGCCGGTTATTCAAGGCCAGTGTTGCCAGATTGGGCGGTTTTCCGCCCAATTGGGCTACTTTTGATTACAGCTAGCGGGGGAAAAATGCATTTTACACAATTTGGGCTGCTTTTACCAACATCTGGCGGTTTTTTTAATATTGTGAAAACAGCACAACAAACTTTTATTTTATGGTTTCTATTGTATTTATGGTTTAAAAACAGTACAAATACAAAATTTAGTATATTGTGACATCTCCTCAACAAACCTTAGTACGCCGATGCAGAAGTCTGAGGCAGAAGCCCGCTCTCTCTCAACTCAAAGTGGTAGGCTATTCTGTTAGAAAAATAAGTAGGCTATCATGCCGAAGTGGGGAAACTATAAGAAATGGTATTTACGTGGTTGATGTTACTGCTGCTGTGTTAACTTGGCCCTGGCACTGGGATAAACGATGTGCATTTTTGCACATTTTCTGTGGCATGCACTATAATAAAATACAACTTTTTATTTAGGCTTAATTGTTTAATACTGTAAATGCATTTAAATCTGTTTTCGTATGAAAACACTTATTGGGCGGGTTTTTCCTGAAGTGGGCGGGTTTTGGAACACGATTGGGCGGAAATTGCTCAATCAAATCTGGCAACACTGTTCGAGGCTCAGAGGGAGCGAGGCACTGCCGTGTTGACAGAAATATATATGTTATCGGGGCTATTCGTCGTGATATCGGACCTATCGGGATGACGTCATAATTTCCTGTTATCGGCCCGATAGTTATCGTGCACCCCTAGATGAAAGTACTAAAACTGGGTAAGAACTGTCTAATCCATTATCAAAACAAAGACAGTTAGTGGTGAACCATCATCTTTCAACATTTGGTGGAATCTAAATAAAGAAAATAAACTTCGGAATTCACATCACAGCAATGTTTCATATTTAATTTCCACATGCACAATCTGAAGAGAACTCAAAGTTATGGGATTAAACAGCTGCGGAGTCTAAAAAAAAAACACTTCTAAGTGAAGAGGGGAGAATGAAAATAATGCTTTGACTGAATAGAGGCAAGAAGACAAACTTGACCAACATTAGTCAGAAACACCCCCTTGCTCTACACAGAAAGATATTAATAATTAATCAAATAATTCACTGTCAGTATGCATTTTATCTTCACCAAATGTCTATTCTGTATTTCTGCTTCAGAGATTCTTACCAATGAGGTCAACCGGAATGGAGATGTTTGTTATGATCCATTTAAACCACTCATCCAGAATAGCGTAGTCCACCTCTGGCATTTTCCTACTGGAGAGAAGAAAAGAAAAACTCAGCGCCGTCCTATTAAAGGTGGGGTAGGTGTTCTTTGAAAAAACGGTTCCAGCAATCCAACTCAAGTGAGATTTAAAAAAAATATATACACTCGCTCCCTCCTCCCAAAGGCTCCGCCTAGGGCTGTTGTGGTTAAGGAATTCCCCCTGCGGTGAGTCAGGGAGGCTCAATAGCGCGGTATGCGGTATAATTGCACCACCCCCCCTTTAATTTTTTATCTATGCCTATCTATTTAGCAAATTTGTTCGTTAATTGCTAAATTACATAACTCATTGCAATATTTCCTCTGAAACTTGGTGCCTACACATTAAAAAGTTATAAGAAAAAGACATGACAATTTTATAACAATTTTTTGGTTTATTGAATGTCGATCAAATGGCGGTAACGGTCGCAGTACAGAATAGACGCATTAGAGACAGGCTACACATTATTTCTCCTTCAACTGATTGAACTTTAACCTGATAAACCCTGACCCCCTTTTTTAGCAAAAACGCCTAAAATGACATACCCAAATTAAAATGATTGTAACTTCTAAACTGTTCTGTCCACATGTATGCATTAAAGTGTTCCATAAAGAAGACACTCTGTAGTTTCTTATAAAACTGTCAGGAACACTCTAGGTGATACAGAGACAGAGTAATGGAACTCTGAAGTCAGTAAAAAATTTAAAATTTTGTTCCGCCTGAAATAAAAAATGACTTTCAGGATGAATAATAGTCTGAATATTCATCTGAAACAGTAAATGACCGTATGAGGCTGTAGGCACACTATAACTGAACATGTGTTTCAAATTTGAAGAAGATAGCCCAACATATGACCATTTTACAGTGGTCTTTTCATTAATAAATCTAGGTGCAGCTCCAAAAAGGCCTTTGGAAACTCCAAATGAACACATGGTAACCAAAATGATATTCTGGGACAATAGGCACTTTTTCCTTTACATTTTGGTATTTTTCATCATTTTGAGTTAAAATAGTCACAAATTTGCCATTTTTAAATTTACAACTAGTTTTTGGTATTACCATAAATCACATACTAACATACATAACTGTGTAAAAACCACCAATTCATAATGTATTTGATGACTACAAATATATATGACTACATGTGGAGCATATATACTTTTTAAAATATATGTTACAGTTAAGGTTTTGAGGTTATGAGGGCTCAATTGCATGAAGGTCAAGCAGGGAGGAGGCAGGAATAATGTTCACTGTCTGAAGAGTCCTCAAAAATCTTCTCCAGTGCCTCCTGGACACTAAAACGTTTTTTTGACTTACTATGAGCCATTTAACTGTGAAGTAAGTTATCTTATTTTACGCGAGTTATTTTGCTGCTTGCACCGCTGAGCGCTCCGCGTAAATGCGCTAGAGATGCGCGGTTGAACCGTGCACCCGCGGGCGGAGCGGATAATCCACATATCGGGCGGATGACTCGTCAAAAAATAAAACTTTAATTAAATTCGGGCGGGTTGCGGTTGAAGCACTCAAATAATAATAATAAGATTAAAGCTGCAAGCAGCGTTTATCGGGCCCTCGCACCATGGCCATTGCCCCCCCCCACGTGTCCACCACCTTCCCAAGCCAGTTGGGAATCAAGACAATACAGTGAAAATCCAATTTGGTTATAAAAATGTCAAGGTTGCTGCCCAGCTTGAATCCAGAGGTATGAAAACAAAAAGAACTGAAGCTGAATCTACTCAGAGCTGAGTTCTAAGTTGGCAAACAAGGCTGTAACTGTTACAGCGGTCTATAATCTTAAGAAAATATAAAGAGTCAGAGATCTGATGTCCAGAGCAGATTTACAGAAACGTATCCAGCCTTCATCTCCAGCAAACTTGACTACGATAATGATCTTTTATCTGATTAGACACCTTCAGATCATGATGAACCCTGTTGCCAGAGTTCTAGCAAGAACCAGGAAAACTGAACACATTACTGCTGTTATCTTAGACTCATCCATGCACAACATTTGGATGGTGAATGAGGACTTTTATCAGTATGAGCTGTAGGAATCCAAGGCTGATCTGATAAAGCACACATAGGATACAAAACACACTAAATGTGACCAAGATCATGATCCTTTCATGAGACAGTAGCACTGTCCAAGATTGTCAGATACACTTGTTCAGAGTGAAAGAATCATCAAATATATGAATGTTCAAGCAGATTGGATAATGCATGTGTAATTCAGGACAACTTTTCCATTCATGGAAAGAAATCTGTTTAGTAGAGCCTACAGTTAGTCTCAACAATAGTGTGTTAGGGCCAATAGTCACAGCTACAGTTACAGGAATGGATGATGAAGACCAGAATAGAGCAGACTGGTCTGAAACAGCCTCATCATAGTTATGCTGCTATAGGTCTACGCTGCAGGGGGGACACCAACATGATCCATTAAGTTGTGTCTTCACCTTTTCTCTTCCCTCCTTTACCTTTCATTATTCAGCTGTATCCATAGTTACTTTTTTAATCTCATATTACTCCTGTAAAGTCACAATAAAAGGATTTCTATTCATTTAGATTTCTAGTAAATTACCATATTGGCTCAAATATAGGACACATCTGATTATAAGATGACTGCTATCTTTCAAATATCATTTTGGGATGAAGACAATAAAGTTATTCATAAAATAACGCATTATTGTACAATTACTAAAGGAAACCAGAGCCAAGCAGCAGTGAGGAAGACAGTAGTGGGTGTGAGGACCCACAGCCCTTTCAGCAAATGATGGAAGTAATTGTTTCAGTGATGAATATAAAAGATATTGGTCAGATTGTGACATTGCCAGATCACACATCCCCAGACCTCACTCTCAGACACAGCAGGATGAGGCTGATGTCTCAGCCAATGTCTCTGAAGAGACAACACCAGGACCCAGCTAACAAGAAAGTCCAAGAAAGGGTGTGGAATGTGCTGTAACGCTTCTTCGTTTACTCCAAATCAAGCCCAGCTTGACCAAGAAGAGGAAACATGTTTAGGACAGAGAGGGCTGGACCCCACCAGACTACATACAGCAGTATAGACCTTTTCGACTTAAAAATTGTGGACATGCGCCCCCTAGTGGCCCCGCCATAACTGGAGTGTGCGGTGCTCCACCAACTAACCCAAACACAGCAGCGTGGAGCATCTGTTACGGATAACGCAGACATGTCTTGGATTGATGATGTTAGGCAGTGGCCTCCAGTTACAGATGAAGGTAGTTTATCGCTGTTTTTAATGATTGGTTATGGAAATAGCATGATCTATTCCCATAACCAAACACTAAAAACTGTGGAACGCTGCAACGCTGGTTATAACTAACGTCAACAAACCATAAAGATTATGCTACTGTAACATTAACGCTAGCGGTAAATTAGGCTATGTGTTAATGTTATATTTAATTTATTTTATCATTCTTCTTAGTCATTCATTCATTCATTCATTCATTCATTCATAGGCTTGTGCTAGTGCCGAGGGCTACAGTAGTAGGGCCCTATGAAATCCGTTTTATTTTTTCTCAAATTCCGTTTTGATTTTTTTCATTTTCTGTGTTTTTCTGTTTTTAATTTTTGAGAATTTCGTTTTAAGCATTTTATGCAAATTTAACCCCAATACAGTATATAAAATAATGAAATATAGACAATTTATGCAAATATAACTGTAAACGTTACTGTTATCATACTTTTAAACATATTGTGTCCAATAAAACATTCATTTTATGACAAAGAAAAAATTCAAGAAAAAAAAAACTAAAATAGGTAAAATCCATTTAAAGTGAAAAAAGAAAGGAATTTCAACAGCTGTAAACTAATCATTTTAGCCTGTTTAATTTATTCTGTTATCAGACATAGTTTGTCATGACGTAACCTGACATTTTTCAGGTACGTCATGACAAACTATGTGTCTGATAACAGAATAAACTATATTTACTACAGCTGATGTAGATGCTATGAAATCCAAAGCACTGAACACTGGTTGTGTGTCAGTGTGATTTTATCTTTAGGTGTTCCAGCTGTTACAGCCTCTTTGTGTTTTGATCAGTGAGGGATTCTCGCCTTTTTATGTTTGTGCTTTTTCCAGTGATCCTCGCACGTATCTTTTCATGTCCATTCAATCGTGTCCTGGCTAAACTAGCAGAACACTGAATCACCAGACACATAATAATCTCGGAGAAACTGCTCTGTCCTGTACCTGGGAGACAGCCGGTAGTTCCTTCGCTTCTTCGCCGGTTTCTCAGGTGGCCGCTTCGACGGGTTTTTTTTTTTTTTTTTTTTTATTAATGAGGAAAGCGGGGGCAGGAGGCGGAGAAGCGCGCAGTGTCCCAGCTTTTCGTGAC